>JAFMOC010000032.1:660000-830000 GCA_019802505.1 Corydoras sp. C115 | reverse complement strand
TGCATGAAGCTTTCTGTATGGGTCAACATTTTTGTAGAATGAATTTAACATCTAGTGGAATTTAAACCAAAGTGAACTGCTTGTTCTGAAGGTTGAAGAAGGTCCAACTGTCTCAAATAAATTAAAAATAAAGAAAAAGTTTGTTGTTCTAAAGTTACAGACTGTAGTCCATGCCACATATACCCACTTCTCACTACATTTAGGTATTTTGCTGATTTTTGCTTATATTTAACCAAGGATTGTGATGCTCAGAAAACTAACTTGACTAAGTAGCATTAATTGTTGCATAGTGTGGAAAGTCATTATAATTTTATTGTTTCATCTAGTAACGCTCATTCAAACATTTATTTTAATAATGGTATGGTCTTAATGAAACAATATCATAATTGTATGTAATAAATCTGGTCCTTTAATCTAATTGGCTGAGTTGTTTGTCCAGCCACAACATTTTTGACAAAACCTTGTATTTTTGTAATCTATTTATAAAATCAATAAGCCTCTCAAGGTTGTGCATTATTTTGAAAAAATCCCGGGAAAGAGGTGTAACTGTACTCTGCTTCACATCGTGCATCTCTTTCCGGTGATTTATTCGTAATAATGAGCACCCCCGTGTCTTTTATACTTTATTACATTACATCATATTCAAATTTAGAATCCAAGAAAATTTATTATTTTCTTTAATCTACCTGTATATGTTTGGTACCACTTCTGAAACCTGAAAACCCATTGTGTAGGTTGTGTTAAGATTTAATAGGATCACATAAGAATAGTAACTGATGTCTCAGTTTAGATAAACTAATTTAAGCCTCTTGTTAATTGAACTTCATTTATATACAGCCTAACTGACCGTGAATAATCTGCCTCAAATGGGAGAGTTCTCTGCATATTAATGAAATACAAGTTAAATTGCTTTATCGATTTTTGAATTCGATTGCTTTCACAGTTTTTGTGTGCACATTTAGTAAATACATTCACACTATGAATGACAATGATGCTTGACTTATGGCCCATAGGTCAAGCTTTCATTTATGATGCAAACCAAACAGGAGAAATTTGATGTTTAATAAAATCAAGATTAAGTAATGGCTATAGTTCAAACTATAAACTGGAACAAGTTGTCCTCCTTAATCAATTGATTTTGATTTTATGAGTAAATTATAATATTGGCTATAAGTTTCTACTCTGTACAAAGAAATGTGAATAAGATGTACCAACGATTTGCAGTGGGGGCAACTTATACTGTTTATAATATTCTAAACGATGAGTAATATATATATATATATATATATATATATATATATATATATATATATATATATATATATATATATATATATATATATATATATTAATTAAATATACAATTTAATTAATATATATAATTACAACTTTTTTATTTTATCAAAATCATTTGTACTTGATGCACTTGAGGGAATTTAGTGATTCTGCTGTATTCTAGAGTCCAAAATTTTTATAGCCACTGGCTGAAGTGATGCCCTTAGTGTTGAACAAACAGTGTGCCTTGTTTTGAGATTTTACTAGAAGACAAAATTATTTCATCAGTAATACTAAACATTTGAGTATAAACACTGTCTGCTGAGCAGGTCACAAGGTGAAACTTGCTCTTGCTGAAACTGCTGGATGTATTTGTTGTGTTTTTTTCTGGTCATTAAAAGTTTCATAATATCACAAAAGCTGATGATTGTTAATAGTTTGCAGTATAAAATGTGTGCATGTGTTTTAATGTGCATTGACAAAGCCATTATACAAAATACATTTTATAAGAAAGTAGACTATAGAACCGGATCTGTACCCAAATTTAATGATGATAAATTCTCATTTCATCCCGTCTTGCCAGGTGCACTTTCAAATCAAATCAAAACAATTTAATTAGCACTTTAGCACTTACTAATAACATTGCTGTGAAGGAAAACCATGCACCCTTATAATTCATAAATACATGTTAGATAAATATTAGATGTAACTCTGGAGCAATTACAAAGATTGTATAATTAATTCTAATTTATTAAATAAATGTAAATAAATATAAAGATAATGATTTGATTTCTACATTGTTAGATTTTCTTCTTGAAATCCTGTTAAAGATAGGGATTTTTGAAATACTTCACAGAGCTCATGATAAACACTCAGGGTGTTTTGCAGCCCTCAAGCTATGCAAGAAAAAAGTTCCTGCGTTAAGAAAACTGGCGGCTGTAAAACATCGATTGGGTCAGAATTATGACCTCAGAATTATTTCAAGACTGCGGCTAAAAAATATGTTGACTGAGAGGTTAAACGTGCATATTTTATTGAAATAAAAAACTGGCATTTGCTGCAATAGAATTTGATTACAGAAAAAAGTAACATTTTGTTCCATAGCTTTCTGTATTTCGTAGTACTTTTCAGTAATCTCTTTACAAATTAATGGTCAATGGTTTTGAGATATTTTCAGAGGTCCTTACAGCCACAAACCAAGCCTCTCAGTAAGTGCTTCAACTCTACACTCTCTATATTCTCTCTTTTATATTCCCTCATTTATCTTAATATCAGCACCATAGTAAACTGATCTTTTGTTGCTAAGAGATAACATTGCAAAACTAAATGAAAAAAAAACAATTAAACGTGGGTAAATGAAGACGACTTTGATATCTGATTGGAAAGATACATTGTTATAAATGCTCATAACATGCCAATTTATAAGAGTTTTATATTTTATAGTCATACAATTCATACTCTTTAAATTGACAGTTGTACTAGTACTACTATGTTAGAATAATAATGCACCTAATATAGTCTAATATAGTGGATTCTTAGTTAAAATGGAAAATTAAGAAGCATTGTAGCAGCATACAGATGTGGGCCACCTCTGGGTGACACCCGGCACAGCTGGACCCACTACCAGCACCGACAAACTGAATGTGAGCCAAATGTGACCCTTATATAAACACAGAACACTTTTCATGAATCTGTTATTTATATTCATTCATTCATTCATTCATTATCTCCCGCTTTATCCTCTAGTAGGGTCGCGGTGGGGTTCCCCATGCCCATCCAGGGGAGAACGTTTCGGGCGCTGGGCAGATACACCCAGGACAGGGCACCAATCTATCGCTGGGCACACACTCACTCACACAGACACACTCTATATGGGGCAATTTGGAGAATTCAATTGACTTGATCCATGTTTTTGGACTGTGGGAGGAAACCAGAGAACCCAGAGGAAACCCACGCGGACACGGGGAGAACATGGAAACTCCACCCAGATGGGGATTCGAACCGGGAATCCCTAATGCTGAGGGGCGCTATGAAGCCACCGTGCCGCCTGGTATTTATATTGTATCATAAGAACATTCCTAATGCTTTATAAAATATTCATAATGCATTATAGCATGCAGGAGCAGTCCACCCAAGTGCCATCAAGCCATGGGGCAAGTGGCCCAGATGAAAATGAGAATTGAGCCATATTAAAATACCAAAATTAAGTGTTCTTGTGTAAATGCTGGAATCTAACAGTAAACAGTTAAACAGTTCGGATGAGCTGAGAAAATTAGCAGCAACCCCTATATCTCTAAAAAACAGATTTCACTTTGGATCAAAAGTATTGCATAGTGCTATAGACATGCAGTGTTTATAAGTAAGTGGTAACAGAACTCAGTGCCATCTCTTCAGCGGGTAGCAACTCTTTTGTGGTGTATTTTGAAGTTTGGTTGAGGAAACCCACAGGTAATATACTGCAAGTTCTTGCTCAGTCCATGTGACTACTTTTTCTCAGTCTCTTAAAACTGCTGATATAGGTAATTCCTTAATATTTGGCCTGTCTTTGGCTACATTAAAAATAGCTCTTATTATTATTATTTTATTTATTTATTTTGCAGCATATGCTCATATACACATCAGCATTTTTTTCTATAAACTGCAACACAAAAAAGCTTATTCTTTATTATCCTCTGCATTATGATGGTGATTCATAAACCAGGCTCATCTGTATTGCTCCCCTGATAACTACAGCTAAAATTGTGCTGGTTGTGCTTTCATTACATTAGATGACACTATTGCAATTTATGAGGCAGGCTTGCTTTAGAGAGACCATCAAGCAATGCTGTTGAAAGACATTCAAGTAAGCATTTAAATTATATATTTCTGGCTAAGGATGTGTAAAGATGTAAAAGCAATATCCACAGTTTGCTACAAATGATGTGGTGAACCATGGGTCAATGTAATTGGAATGTATATCGGTCGAAATCAGTGACACACAGTGAAAATGAGCACATTGATCACAACCTTTTATTTTCAATAAACCTGTGATGTCTGACCTGCTGAGCAGTCCAATTAATAGATATAATAAATCTGTCCACATTATCCATATAGGACAACGTTCTATAGAATTATTATTACTGAATTTAACTAGTATGTAATACTATAAGATGTTGGCAATATCCTGATTACTTCATTGCAATATATTCATACATGCAATATTCATTTAACTAGTAATACAGTTCATAGTTTGTGAGTGGAATGTTGATCATTTTAATGAAGTTAAAAATTAGGTGAGTTTTCTCCAAAAATATTCCCAGAATGAATCTTTTCTTTAACTGCAAAAATTATCTCTCTTCATTTAGAGATGTCCTGCACTCTGACAGATAAGTAAGACAGTGATGCGATTTTTTTTATCGCTTACAAGTTTTTCTGAATTCTGCATGTCATGTTTTTTTTTCACTCTGCTAAATGGCCTGTTCACAGACAATTCTTTATTTCTCAACTCATGCAAACATAGCTAGATTATAAACCTTGGGTACAGGAAAATTTGGTATAAATTTGGTAAATGTGTGGTTTAAAGATGTCGAATTTCCCTATCTTCTGTTAAAACAGAACTTAAAAAAGGGTAAAGCTGCTACTACAAACCATAATTAAGTTGACCTGTCAGGTCATGAGGAGTGATACGTAAAAATTCATGACAGTTAAATTACATTCTGCATCTGTAGAAGGATCTAGAAAAAACGCATTAAAAGAAAAGGGTGAGTGCAAAAATGTTACTATTAAACTTCATCTAATAGCTTTAAGAGACAAGATAAGGGTTTGTTAATCTGCACTTTACTTGTTCTAGATGTATCGCATTTCGTAACTTGTCTTTCAATAGCACCAAAATTATTTTCAACCTGTCTGGTAATTACTAAGCAGGGTCTGGACTCAGTATTTAAACTTAAGCACTGATTAATCACTAATTAGCAAATTCCTGGATAAAAATACCGATGTTTTTGTGATTTAAGCAACACCCAGTTAAACACAGGGCTTGTTGGTTCCACTTACAAGCTTAAAATGGTCAATTACACATTTAAATAAGCAGGGTTTCTGATCATGTAGTGTACATTATTATTATAGAATGTAGATCAGGCATGCACCCACCTCTTTTAATCCTTTAGGCTTCACACACCATTTTAGGATTTCTAGAATTACAGCAAACAATTTTTTTTTTTGCTTCATATTTCCTTTTTTAATGTATTTAAGAAATGACCAGAATATGCTTATAGTTAGGTGACATCATTAATGGTGGCAAACCCAAACTGTCTCTTGGGTTTATAATGCCACAGCACTTATTAATACTGGGTTCCTTTGTCCCATATCTCAGTGTCTTTGCTGAAAGGATGCTGGCAATGCTAGTGCCCACTCATTTTAGGAATTATTCATTGGATTGTGTTTGTTATTGCTCTTAAACAAGCTTTTAGCCGGAAGAGGATTTTTATATGTATTCTGAAAATACTGCAGAAAACCTTTTATTGTTTTTTTTTTTTAACCCAATCGATATATAATTAATATTGCACAGCAACACATAACGTCATAGCAGAATAATCAATAATAGGCTGGTATGAAGTTGATTGATTATTTTCCTTTAATCACATGCCCTGGGGTTCCGTATTCTCTTTGTGTCCGAATAACTCAAATAAACCCATTTTTTTAAGACACATTGTTATTTTCATTGACTTATGTTTATATTTGATTTTGTAAAATATGTTCAACTTTACGATACTTTACGAGTTAAAGATAAAATTTTAAGTCCTTTATCTTGATTCATAACCAATATATAAGTATTTTACTGTGCTGTGCACCACTGTATATGTACATTAACACATCACTATATTATATCTGCATTTTAAAGATAAACCGCTCTTTCTAAAGTTATTATTATATTACTAATATTATTTCACCTAACTATAACATTTTAGCAATTATTTGTAATAATCTTATTATTGAACTAAAAAGAATAATACATTTCTCACTTTTAATGTTACTAATACCTTTTTTATATTATTAATAATAATAATAATAATAATAATAATAATAATAATAATAATAATAATAATAATAATAATAATGTAATTTTCCCCTGGGGATTTATAAAGTACTCTGATTCTGACAAATACAGGTATTTTGGGGGAATTTAATGGTCTTTTGATATTACATATGTAATTATTACGTTTTTTTGTTATTAAAAATTTTAGTTTGCAAATCTAAAAAAAATAAGTACATTTATACTGTATCTTTGTACAATTTTGAACTAATTATTAAGTGGGCATCACAATGCATTTTTCTTTTTTATTTTATTTAGTTACTTACTTATTCCCTTATGTTGCCATTTGTGTGAGCTTAACAGTTTCTGGTCCAGATTAGATGTGACTTTCATAATGAGAAACTATAGCACATCTGCAATTCAGCAGCAACATATTTTAGTAACACATCACAGACTTTGTATCCAAATACTTTTTGCAAAAGCAATTTGGCTTGGTAGCTTCAGAAATTACATTCTAGGGACTGCAAGTTTATTCTAGGATATTTAAACTTTGCCTTATTAGCCCGAAGACGAAGTTTTTTGTAAAGGTCTCTTGTTTGACTATGACAGTGCTGCAGATATTTTCATAGTGAACAGCCAGGCTTAATGTAATGAGAGTATAGTGAGGTATTGGATGAATCCATTTACTAGCTATTGCCACTTTTGTACCGTGGAGTTAAACCTTAAGTGATTTTCTTTCATGCCATTATGAATTTCCTTTTATTTTGGAAGGTTATGCTGTACATTAACATAAACATGTGATGTCTGTGATTCAACTCTGCGATTCAAACACATTAAGATCATCAGTTTGGAATCATTGTAATTTTATGGTGTATTTTTTTACCTACCTTATGTTCACATGATGCATTAACTCCTCAAACCTTGTTTCAGTACAATCAGCAGACAACTACCCCTCTTAGCAGCTGCTTATTACCCTGTAAATGGAAACAATTTATTCCCACATAACAGGAGAACGCTATAAAATGACAGCAACATGGTTTCATGTAGCCGTTTCCTGAGTTAATAAAGGAAATTAGAATTGGCAGTTAACAGAACTGATGGTCAGTTTGAGGTGTAAAAGCCCAACAATTTGGACAGAACTGGTTGTAGAATTTCTAGAAGGGCAAATAAAAAAATTTTGGTGCTCTGTTTTACTTGCCTGCATTTAACATTTAACAAGCCATGTGGTCTGAAGAAATATATATATAGACAGTATTTTGGCCTTTAAGGGCAGTGGGGGTTTGGGTGGTTAATATGATCATTCATTCATTCATTCATTCATTATCTTCCGCTTTATCCTATATTAGGGTCGCAGTGGGCATACACTCACACAGACACGCACGCATACACACTCTATATGGGGCAATTTGGAGAACTCAATTGACTTGTTCCATGTTTTTGGACTGTGGGAGGAAACCGGAGAACCCGGAGGAAACCTACGCAGACACAGGGAGAACATGGAAACTCCACCCAGATGGGGATTCAAACTGGGAATCCCTAGTGCTGAGAGGAGAACGTGCTAACCACTAAGCCACCGTGCCGCCTAATAAGATCATGAATTCTATTTATAGATAGCAACACTGGGAACATTTCACTGGCAAAGAATAAGGAGAGTTGGTTCAATATCATAAAATTGTGGAGGTAAACATACCTCAACTTAAACAATGGTCTACCTCACAAAGTAAAACTGAAAATATGGCCGAGGTCTTTACTGATGACTAATGATTTTTAAGTATTATTGAAAATTTGCAGGTAGTGTGCAAAATACAAAACGTAAAGCCTTTTGCAAACTATAATGCAATCAATTGCATGCTTGTGATACTGCCAAAAGAGACCTATGTTGTCCTGAAGTTCTACATTAAGTTTTCTTTGTCTTTAAGAATGTGTTAGGCATAGTGTTGGAAGTAATGTTTTTTTTTTTTTTTTTTTTTTACAATATTTTTGTTAAGAGGCGGCACGGTGGCTTAGTGGTTAGCACGTTCGCCTCTCAGCGCTAGGGATTCCCGGTTCGAATCCCCATCTGGGTGGAGTTTCCATGTTCTCCCCGTGTCTGCGTGGGTTTCCTCCGGGTTCTCCGGTTTCCTCCCACAGTCCAAAAACATGGATCAGGTCAATTGAAGTCTCAAAATTGCCCCATATAGAGTGTGTCTGTGTGAGTGTGTGTGTGCCCAGCGATGGATTGGCGCCCTGTCCTGGGTCTATCTGCCCAGCGCCCGAGACGTTCTCCCCTGGATGGGCATGGGGAACCCCACCGCGACCCTAATAGAGGATAAAGCGGGAGATAATGAATGAATGAATGAATTTTTGTTAAGTATTTTTTTTTAAATGTACCACCTTTAAATGAGGGTAGTAATGATTACATGAGGTCATTTAGCAGACGCTGTTACAAGTGTAACGACCGTATGGTTGGGTCAGAGTACAACCATGATACAACTTCTTGAAGCAAAGAGGGTTAATAGAGTTGCTTAAGCTTAAGGGTACACGATGGTGGATTTTTGAACCCCAAACCTTCTGGTTGAAAGTCCATTACTATAACCACTAATCTACCATTCCTTTAACGATGATGATGACCCTGATTCAAAACCAATCAGTTAGTGTTTTATGTTTTTTTTTGCCATATTATTAGATTGCTTTATAAAAAAATATAGCTGAAGGGAAATTTTACTTTTAAGATTAAAAAAAGAAACTCAGATATACCTGAAGTATTTATTAAAAAATTGAAATAGCAATATTATCATTGATATACATCTCTTATTGCCGGTTTTTAATACCAAGAGTCCATGATACGCCTCATACTCATGAACCTCATTCCACCATAGTTCCTGAAGTTCCTGTACTCCCCAGGGCCGAAGTACCACATCTTGCCACTGTAGTGAGGATGCTCATACATAAGCCAGTGACCGTCCATCACGTGGCAAGACATGCAGCCGTTGGACCAGTGGTAGCGATCCATGAAGGACTCACAGTCATCCATGACCTCATTCATCTGACCCATAAAGTTCTCCCTCTCATAGATCCTCATTCTGTACGATCCTCTCCACTGTTTGAAAAAGAGATTGATACTTGTTGTGAAAACTACTTTAAATCTAAAATATATAAATAAATATATATCCTTAAAACACATAATGATATCATACCATAGGGATCATGCGGCAGGATCTGATGTAGTTGTTCATACCCCAGCCCCACATGCTGTGGTAGTCAGCATACTCGCCTCGTCTCATGAAATACTGATTTCCCATGTAGTTGGCCTGATCGTAGACCATCCAGCAGCCACTCTCCACCCGGCATGAGTGACAGCGGCTCATGTATGAGTACATATCGGAACAATCACTGGTACACTCATACGAGCGCCCCTGAAAGTTCCTGTCCTCATAGAAGATTACCTGGTAATAAGGAATTTAATTTATGTTAATTTTCATTCATTATAATGTAGTGTTTTTTATATATATATAAATGTATGCATCATGTTCTTTACCTTGCCCATGGTCATGATGGTTTGCTTGACTCACACTGCTCCTACCAGTCACCTGATGTTCATGCTTGTTCCACCCCTGCATTTATACATGACCAGGACTAAAGGGCTATTGTAAAAAAAAAAAAAAAAAAAAAAAAAAACTCCTGAACAAGCAACGCAGCATATACGCCAATAGACAGCTAAAGAGCTTTTGTTCTTGCATAATGTGACCCTTCAGAAGACTTTAGAATAATTCAGTGCATGTATTCATTCCACTACACCGACACGAACAGAGCCAGTTCTAGATGTATAACTTCTGTGATCATTATCCAGAAATTACCTTTTATCATTGACATCTTTGTCAAAGTGCAAATTATAATTTGTATTCCCACACATGCAATATGGTTGCTTATTTAGACATACATATCACAAATTACATTAATTTGCATAGGTCTTTTAGAATTATTTGAGAAAATGTTCAATTCACAGCTGGTGTTACTTTGTATATTAGAATCACAATCCACATGTTAAACATAATTAACCTGCCAATGTCAGAAAATGTAAAAATACTTAGTTTGGTAAACATATAGACATGAGTATATCTGTTCTGAGTGTATCTGACCAGTGCTAAAAACATTCTTCCCTGGCTGGGCATGGGGAACCCTATTACAGGATTAAGTGGAAGATAATGAGATGAGATAAACACTTATTCTTAGAAATTACATTTACACTCTACAGTATATCTGACTAATTTGTTTCTTAAATTAATTGTACAATATAACTCTCCTTTACCATAGCCCATTTCCTACTCTCCTTATGTCGAGTGTATATATGATGCATTTACATCTTTCAGAACTTCCTCAGCGACTATGAGTGTAACAGGATTATAGCTGTGAACATAAGTGTGCTTGTTTGAGCCTTGTGTACTTACACTTTGTGTCTGAGTGCAAGTGGGATGTATTCCTCTTTTCATTGATCTTGGAGGAACTTGCCACCGCTTCTCCTCTCTGCTGAACAAGGTGTCACTCACAGATACCAAACAACGCCACAATTACCTCTCCAGAAATCAATACAAGCAGAAGAAGTGAAAAAAAAAGAAAACCCAAAGCCTTTTCAACCTGAGACTGCGGCAGCTCCATTCCTCCTGGTAATTGAATTCCTGTCTAAATACTCCCTGGCGCCTCAAATTCTAATCCCCTACATTTGTCATTGCCTGCTATTTTTTCTTCCATTGACAACCACAATAGGAGAAAACAGTCTCTCAAAGCCAAAAAGACATAAACGAGTAAACCTCCAACTTAGACGATGCTCCAGTGAGACATTCAGCTAGGCCCCCGCTTGTCAAAACAGTTATGTTAACTGACAACAGCATAAAAAAACTCATATGAATAAAATAGCCAGCAGAATTACATCAAGCAGCTTCGGTACTGAGACAGGACAGGTAATATTTTCATTTTATTTTATGGTGTTATCTTGAAACCCAAAGGTCTGTGAAATATGCTAGGGATATGACATTCCTACTAAGAATTCTAAAATAATATATATTAAGGTGTCTATGGTTTCAAACTCCTCTAAACAGTGATTATAGTCTGAAGTAACGCAATTCAAGAGTTACTCATTGACCATCTACTTGCAGGTATATATGTAATGCTATTTGCTTTTCATTATTCTTTATTGCCACCCATTATCACAGACAAATCTTTGAATACATTCCCTTTTTTCACATGAACTGTGAAGTTTCTCAACATTTGCCATCAGAAACCTTTAATATTAAAACAATTTAAAAGCAATTTATTGATTATTTTATTTATTTTAATTGAATGGGGTAGCGGGGGGGGGGGGGATGCCCATACCTATCCAGGGGATCGCCTCTGGCCAAACACTATTGCTGGCCAAACACTTCGCCACAGTGCCGCCCTGATTATTATGCAATAATGTTTAATAATTCAGTATTACAGTAATTAGAATAGTGAATCTCCTGGTGCTGTGATTTGTATGTAAAGCTTATTAATTCCTACATATGAAATCAGCTATAAGATAGAAGCACGAGTATCCCAATAAACATTAAACAAAAAAAGAAATGCTGCACTTCTCAAACGAAAGCTCTTATGTATCCAATGAAAATAAAATATCTTTATTTTATGACTGTTAACCAAAAATATATAGACTATATTAATAATCTGTACTTTAGCAGCATGTTCTTTCTCTCTAGATTTAAGAGGAAGTCACAGATGTACAATGAAGTGTTGTCACTCCATAAATAACTGCACAATGCAATCTTTTTGGTAATAAAAGAGCAAAAATGTGAGTTAAGGCTCATATATTATTTCCTAGTTGTAAAAAGCACCTACTGTATGAGTTCTCCCATCTGATGCACATTCTCGATTCATACAACACATTTTCCAAATTCCATAACCTCCTCAACTGGTCCTCAGGGAAACCATGAAACAGCCCATATTTTAAAGCCACCCTGGTGACAGTGTACACAGAATACTGAGTTAAGTTAAAAGTATGGACCATGTTGTGGGTGGACAGAAATCCTGATCTGGGTGTATTGTCCACGTTCTCCATTTTCTACGCACAGTCCAAAAATATGGATTATGTATATGGTGAATTGGCTGCTCTAAATTGTCCAATATAGTTCCAATATAGGTGTGTGTGTGTGTGTGTGTGTGTGTGTGTGTGTGTGAACAGCAATGAATCTACCCAGGGCATGAAACGTTCTGTGCCTGGATGGGCATAGCGAACCCCCGTGACCCTTGTATAGGATTAAACTAAAGATGATGGATGGATGAATGAATGTTGTTATAACTTGCACTATTTTTCCTTTGATTTTACTTTCCTTTTGTTTTGATTTTACTTTCCTTTGGTTTTGATTAACTTGTACAGCCTTACACAAGATTGAAACAATGCATGTAAGAAAAAGACGCTCTAGTTCTACTCACATAACCTTGGTTTTACTGTATGAGTTTGTTCTCATCATCTCCAAAATAGCAGTTTGAGGATGTATGGTGCTAAGGCAACATTGTCCAATTTACATTTTTTTTTTTGGCAGAAGCAAATATCCAGGTGGTGTATTATCCTTACTATACTGAAAATGAAGCACTCTGTGGCCAATTTTATGTCATGGATAAAACTTTTTAGTTTTCGTTCAAATTCTGGTAACGCTCATATTTATACACTCATAATCATTTAGTCATAGAGGCAGGTAAGTAATAAAAACTACCATAGCATTCGGATTTTACTGATTCTTACTTCTCTATCTTCGCTGCTGAGTTCGACTGACCTGTTCACTTGCCCTGTGTGGTTTTAATGAGCTCAGGCTACCAGCCAAGTAAAATTATCTTAAACTGAGTGCTGTGTATGATATTTTACCAAACATTCAGCAGCTTAAAATAATGAACTATGGGATGATGGAAAATGATAACTTATATAACACTATACCCAGCGAATATCAGAACTAATGGCTTTCAGTGGCTTAGAATGTAATATAGTATGACAGACATGTATGAGAGAACCATCACAATTGACATTTGGCAACTATAATTATGTGAATGCTTAAATTAAAAGTTTCGTAACTGAGGACAATGTGTCACTGATACCCAGCTGTTCTGTTTAACCTGCTAAACAAAGCCTCAAAACAGGTCTTTACATTAAAGTATATTAAAACTCTGAGCTGGTGCCCCTTTACCCGTTGTGGAGGAAAAAGTTCACCTAGGAAGAATAACGAACAGCAAATTTGACATAAGTAATCAGACACCCAGAGAAACTCTGTAGGACTGATGAACTATTCCCGGAGTTCATGTCACACCGCTGGGTTCATGTCTCCTGCTGTAGCACATATAGCGAGCAATGTGTGAACACATAAGCGACTCTACACGCAGTAGGAGAATGACAGCCAGAGAAACTTTCATGTTCCAATCTGAAATATTTTTTATTCTGAGTGCAGATTTAAACATCTGTTTTACTTTAAAAATTGTGGAAGCATGTAACAGCTGGCCAGGCCACACTAAATTATTATTAACTACACTGTTTAAATTGATTAATTATTTTATTTTGTGTGGTTCAGGTCATCCCATTTTTTAATATGTATGAAAATACATTCATTCATTCATTATTTCCCGCTTTATCCTATATTAGGGTCGTGGGGGGTTTCCCCATGCCCATCCAGGGGAGAACGTCTCGGGCGCTGGGCAGATAGACCCAGGACAGGGCGCCAATCCATCACTGGGCCCACACTCACTCACACAGACACACTCTATATGGGGCAATTTGGAGAATTCAATTGACTTGGTCCATGTTTTTGGACTGTGGGAGGAAACCGGAGAACCCGGAGGAAACCCACGCAGACACGGGGAGAACATGGAAACTCCACCCAGATGGGGATTCGAACCGGGAATCCCTAGTGCTGAGAGGAGAACGTGCTAAACACTAAGCCACCGTGCCGTCCCGTATGAAAAATACAGACACATGCATTTTTGCACAAAAATGTGTTTATTTTTCTCATATTACATTTACAACTAAGGTTTTTTTTTATCTCTCCAAATTACATGCTGACCCTCTTCAGCTGTTTTCTGTATTATTGTAATAATCTGTTTAAAGAAGCCTCACAACATGATCGATCACAGGTTCACCCTTTACAAATGTGTTTGTCACCAACAAACTGCAACATTAGAACAGCATTGTAGTTCAGATAATCAGATAAGCCATTCAGCAAACATATCAACAGAACCCGAGTGGCTGAAGCCGCATTCTTGTAATACACTACCCCATTTATATGTGTGACGTGAGATAATAGCTTGTACACCTTCTAGAGTCCTGTGATATCAGATAAACTAGATAAGGAGAAATGCCTGTTTACTCACATTTAAAATATAGTCTCATATTTCATTAAGAAAGGGAGCATGGCATATAGACTTGCTGTTTATTAAAAACGTAATAAAGGTCAAATATGCATTTATGATTCTTTTTGAAGTGATTTATTTATCATGTGAATTGTTTTTATTTTAGATAGTCGTCATGATGGCAAAGACACACTAACACGGCCTAAATCAATTATTTGGTGAGATATCAGGTTTTATGGAGCTTATAAAGAAAATTAGTTTGTTTTTTGCTCATTTGGAACTTTCTTTAGGAGACAATATTTTTAATTTTGGCAAGATAATGTAGTAAACTACAGAGTTGAAACCTTTTAGAAAACCTTTTAATCTTTGATCTAGTTAGGGACTAACAAAGAAGGCCTGTCATCTTTCATGGTATGATATATACCAGCAAACATCATAGAAGACCCCCAATGGGATTTAACAGTTACACGGAATTGGCAAGTTCTGTTCTCAGCTTCTCTGAAGGTCATTTTAGAAATGTTTGACATTTTCCCTGAAATCCCTCCTCTATTCTAACACTCATTATGCATGCACACTTCACTTCCTTGTTTAACAGTGCAAATAGCTATATGCTGCCACTGCTATTTTCATCCAGGTCAAGTGTCATACTCAGGTCTATTTGTATATCAATGCCCAAAAGCCTGCACTCCTATTTATTACATGAATTTGTTTTTAATGTAAACAAGAAATAATCAGAGAGGTTAAGAATAAAATATTTTGTAGTACTGCGAGTTTATCAGTGTATAAAAGTCGTGAGTACGTCTTAATACAGTATAATGCAGGTAAAATATTAGATCTTGTGATTATTTAACAGTCAATTAAATTGAAAAGGTTCACATTTTCAGAATTATTTAAACTAAATTAAAAGAAGAGCTTCGAATAACTATTAATGGCAGTTTTAATAATAATAATGATTTGCAAGTGTTTTTTTTTCATTCTTTTGTGCTTAAAGAATGTGTTAATGAATGACACTATATCTGTGACTCAACATTTTTAAATATGCTAAAGCTAAATGTAACCTGAAAAAGAACCCAAAACGGATATTATGTAATGCATTTGCATAATATACAAGACAATAATAACCAGGCTATTTTAACATTTTACCCAAGCTGAAAATAATATCAGGTTTGAAACATGGTCGCCATGTTTGTTCTATTACCTGTACTATATCATAAAAGGTTTTGAGAAACACCTTGTAATCAGTTTCATTCAAACCTACTGCAACTGGTCTAAAAACAAGCACATAGCCATACAATAAAAAAATACAAAAACTTTATGGGTACAATTTGGGGAAGGTTTCTTTTTTCCAGTGTGATTGTGCCCCAGTGCACAAAACAAAATTCATAAAGGCAAAGTTGGGGAGTTGGGGTGAAAGAGCCCTGACCTTGACCAATCAAACCCTTTTGTACAGTAAAGAATGCACAAGTCCTGTTATGCAATATCACTCCCCAGCACCCCCATGTTCCCCTGGATGAATGTTTAAAATCCCCACAAGTATTATTCAAAAGTATTTATGTTAAAAGTCAAAAGACTCTGGGTCAACTCAGCATTAAATGTCATAAAAGCTCCTGTAGGTGTGATTTGCATTTGTCCCAAGTCATTATTCAGATGTCAGTATATATTACTATATATTCTGAACCTTTTCAAAGCCTTGGACACGAGTGGACTCTTAAAAAGTAATCAGTAGCAATTCCAAGAAATAACATCATGTCAAGTTTGAGTCTGCAGTCTGGAGTTATAAAGAAAGTAACAGTTTGTCATTTCACACATTGGATTTGACATCTGATTGAACAGCACATAATCCAATTAACTATTGTCCCCTGAAATAGTAAACTGTAAATAGATGCAGTTTCTTCAATACATCATAAATGCAAATGTTTTCTTTTTTAAATAAAGTGTTTTCTGTATTGTTTAAGTTCCATAATATTGCAGTATTGAGCTGAAAGAATGAAACTCTGTCACTATCCAATTACTTCCAGACTGTGCAGGAAGTTTGATTGTTTCTGGCTGGGCACAATATTCTCGGAAGCGTTACAGATCCCTTTGCAGCACTTCTAATTTTTGCACTGCAGGCTAAATTATATCTGTCAGAAGGGGGATGCTGTCGTTAAATGTGATATTCTCATATTCTAAATATATCTCCTTGATTTATCCGGCAAACAAAATATTTATACCATAATAACACATTCCCATTTCTTAAAACCTAGTATATCCATTTTTCATTCATGTCTAATCAGACCAACATTATGAGCTGTTTAGATAGAAGCCAAGTTCAGTCAGGAATAGGGAGACAAGCATCACACAGGTGTCTGAATAATCTTTACACGTGTGTACCATAACGAGGCAAGGCGTCCTCAGAAATCACTGCTCTGTATAAAGGCCCAAGGGGATTACACTCCAGTTTGCACATTAATGGAGTGTTTGCGGTAGAAAAAGTTCATAGAACAGCTTCATTTGCTCGCTCATTGTCTCCCAGGCTTTGAAAAAATTGGATGTCAATAGGCGACTGTAATCCATCTCTAATTCCAGTGTTATTTTATAAGATTGCATCCGAGAGATAAGTAAATTGCTATTTACACAGTGGTTAGAGAGTGTCTTACTTGTTGGCATCACTCATCATTCATCAACAAACTGCTTGTATGAAGTCATCTCACCATTTGCTGCCTTTACGTTAAAAGTCTGAAGTTAAATTCATTCATTCATTATCTTCCGCTTTATCCTCTATTAGGGTCGCGGTGGGGTTCCCCATGCCCATCCAGGGAGAACGTTTCAGGTGCTGGGCAGATACACCCAGGACAGGGCGCCAATCCATCGCTGGGCACACACTCACTCACACAGACACACTCTATATAGGGCAATTTGGAGAATTCAACTGACTTGATCCATGTTTTTGGACTGTGGGAAGAAACCGGAGAACACGGAGGAAAACCATGCAGACACGGGGAGAACATGGAAACTCCACCCAGATAGGGATTCGAACCAGGAATCCCTAGCGCTGAGAGTCGAATGTGCTAACCACTAAGCCACCGTGCCGCCCTGAAGTTAAATGTCCAATCTATTCATCTATTATCTGTCGCTTACCTGGGTCTGAATAAGGTAAATGCAATTAATACTAATAGGGTAAAACACAGGCACACACACAAACATATCTATTTATATCATCTAGTCCTACAGTAAACTATTCTTGTTTGAATATCCTGACTTGACAGTAGCATGTGCAGATCAATATCACCTCTCAGTCATAAAAACATCTAAAATGCTCTTTAAAGTTCCTTTGGCATTTGGAATCTTCCCAGATCAATAGAATAAGGGCTCATGGAAGGACAGCCCACCTAAGACAATGTGTTAATTGCACCACAGACCTTTAACTTCCCGAAAATCCCATATTTTAACCACTTTTCCATGATTTAACACAATTCCCTGAGGTTTTCAACATGCTATGGTTAAAATACCAAAAGGATTAGGCACCACAGCACCACTGGAACAATGGTTAAACCAGTCTATTCAGGAAGCCCAGTTTCAGTGAAAGGGGTAATAAGCCACTGTTCACCTCATTCAACTTTTCCACTGTCTGTGCCTACAATTACTCCACCAGGGATGGGGCCACCATTGCTGATCTCAGCAACTCTTGACAATAAATCCTTGTGATTTACCCAAACATGGCAGAGTGCTTTACAAAACCCTCCCAAAAGTTGCTTCCAGATCTCCTTAGGGATAGACAGTGTACTCATTCACTGAGCAGGTGTAGTTTTATTCCATTCCCACCTGTATTCATCTCACTGTCATAGACAGGTTCACAATTCATTCTCTGCGTAGAGCAAATAAGTCTTATTACGACACAAAATAAATTTATTATGTAAGGAAAGTATGTTTTTTGAATGCGGGATAAAACTGGAGCTCCCCGTGGTAATTTGCCTTTCCTGAGAACCAAACCCAGAATCATCTTGCTGTAGAGAGAGAGTTCTAGTTTGCTGCCCAGATAATTCATTCATTCATTCATTATCTCCCGCTTTATCCTCTATTAGGGTCGCGGTGGGTTCCCCATGCCCATCCAGGGGAGAGCGTCTCGGGCGCTGGGCAGATAGTCCCAGGACAGGGCGCCAATCCATCGCTGGGCACACACTCACTCACACAGTCACACTCTATATGGGGCAATTTTGAGAATTCAATTGACTTGATCCATGTTTTTGGACTGTGGGAGGAAACCGGAGAACCCGGAGGAAACCCATGCAGACACGGGGAGAACATGGAAACTCCACCCAGATAGGGATTCGAACCGGGAACCCCTAGCGCTGAGAGGCGAACGTGCTAACCACTAAGCCACCGTGCCGCCCCTGCTGCCCAGATCAGGCAGTTTATAAATTAAACTTGTTATTGTTCTATATTTTGGAAACATTTCACTTTATGCCCCTTAATAGTTGTCCTCATAGTGTCAATATTTTATTTAAAAGATCTAGATTATTTTTTTCCTTAAATTTTTACTAAATTATTTCTAGGAACCAATTATATTAAGCCATGGTCATGAGACTATTGTTATTTATATGTAATGAAATAAATGAATTCATACTATGGCTTAGTGGTTAGCACGTTCGCCTCTCAGCACTAGGGAGTCCCGGTTCGAATCCCCATCTGGATGGAGTTTCCATGTTCTCCCTGTGTCCGTGTGGGTTTCCTCCGGGTTCTCCAGTTCCTCCCACAGTTCAAAAACATGGATCAATTCAATTGAATTGCCCCAAATAGAGTGTGTGTGTGAGTGAGTGTGTGCCCAGCGATGGATTGGCGCCTTGTCCTGGGTCTATCTGCCCAGCGCATGAAACGTTCTTCCCTGGATGGGCATGGGGAACCCCACCGTAACCCTAATAGAGGATAAAGCAGGAGATAATGAATGAATGAATATACATTGTTTTACCAACAAAAAAAACTTCAAGCACTTCACAATACAGACCTCCCAGAAAATATACCTACAGGTATTTTTAAGTACATATCTAATAAAATCTACCTGACAGACTCCCCATAGAGATTGCTATACATTAGCATATATATTCATCTCTGGAGATGAGTTTTCATTACCTCCTGTATTTTTTTTCTTCTTTCCTTCCTATTACGTCTGCCATCAAATTCTAATACAATTATAGTACATATATAGCTGCACATTATTTCTAGTACAGATCCTCCTGCTGTGATTATTTGGTTGGAATTTGGTCCCTGCAAACTGCCTCAGGCACATTTTATGTACCACCACCAATTTATATTAAGTAACAATATACCAGTGGCTCATTGTTTCTTATCAGGATGACAAATCTGTAGCTTTTATTGTTATCTGCAAAGATAAATTTTGTTTGTGAAACTGGTAAATTTATGGCTAAATTGAGGAACGAAAATACAGTTATCGCAGAATTCAGGTGCAGAACTTTACTATTATTATGAACCTAAGGAAGGAATATTTGGGGGAAACACATATTGAGCAAGTTTTATCTGACACACTAATGCTGAGCAAGAGAGCCAGTATCATATCACATAAACCCAGCAGAAGCTATTTCAGACACAATGATGAAGGACAAATTCGAGAGGATGTGGGTGGCTTTGTCTTGCAATATTCAGCAGAACATGAACTGGATCCTTCAGTAAACGGACAAACCGCAGGCTCGCAGGGGACAATATTTAAACGAGCTGGAAGCAGAGAAATTTATTTATTCATTTAGAAAAATTGTTTCTTGTGTATATTACTTTATGAGTTAAAGGAAACAATGCATCTCTTGCACATATCTGAGAATGGTATTCATTCGTTGTATCTAAGATTCACGTTTTTGCAATATTTGGACATCATTTCAGCTCAGCATTTTCAGAGGAGTGACGGGGCTTAGTGACGTTTTGTTTTACATTCATGCTGATATTTCTGCGGACACATTAGTTTAAAATCACAAATTACATACATATAAAAATATAAATGGATGGGAAAAAACACATTTGAAATACTGTTTAAATATTAAGCATTAAATACTAATTGTGCATTTTTTTAAAGTCAGATAATAAAGATTTTCAAAATAATTCCAGTTGCTTATGTTGTAATTGTGGAATATTGTCAAACATTCGTTGTGTATTGTAAATCAGTTCTTTAAAGAAGCTTGTAATATTGAGCCATCAAATTATTCCATTATTTTCAACCTCATTCCCAGTACTCTTTTTCATATAGTATATGTTTAAGTCGGTCTTAAATTATATATATAAATAAAAAAAAAGGATATGGCATTTGCAGTAAAATATATATGAGACACATTTATACAATAATGCCCTTAATCTCAAGGTGTATATAAATTGGTTCCTTAGCTTAAGGCAGTAGTGCATGAGAGAGTAATACAGTTATATATTACTGTGCACTATAAACCAACTTTAAAATGGATGCACAATTACCTGAGGTGAACACAGTAGTATTAAAATAATCCTAAAAGACCACTCTTTTTCCCTCTAAATGAATAAAAAGCTGTTTTGTTCCTTATCCCTTTATTGGACAGCTTTACGACTCTCCTTCATACATGAGTTGGTGGTGCTGAAATGTAATGATCTCTATTCTTAAGTCACCTGAGGGATGCTGGGAATAATGCATATGCAGATAATGGAAGTGTGAATAGCTTGTAGGCACAAGGACAAAGCATCCGCTACTGTCAGATGCCACCTTCCATCATTTTACGCACCATGTGACGGGAGACTCTCGAGACCCACACCCGCACACGGCAGCTACTGTAAGGAATCATCTTGGGCCGGAAAAAGACGTAGACAAGCGGAATAGAGGGCAGAAAGGGAGGTTACTACTAATAATAAGTGAAATGTAAAAATGCATGGAGGTGGCAAAACCCAGCGTTCATAAAATGAGTAGGTGGTAGGCAAATTAAATTTTTATAGATTTTTTTTGTGCACTCATAACATTTGATATAGGTTTTGCTGTTGCTGATGTCAATAAAATGAAGAATATATTATTTAAAATGTAGTTAATTATGAATGAACAGCTAACACACAACACCAATAAGCTGCTCACTTATACATAACTGTCTGTTCTGCATCTTAACTGGAACTTTCAGTAACTTAATCTCATTAAACTTAACAAAGACTTCTTCAATCTTTTTAATTACATGGAAAATTTACTTTAAGTACAAACTCCACATTAATGGATCGTTATCACCTGCCCGTTAATTCGTTACTTAGATCTTCCTCTATTAAGTTGCATCACTCTGTAAACACAAACTTGAACTATCAGTCCCCTCACCTTTGACTGTGATGGAGGTGAGAGCAAAAACCACTTAAATCAAACTCGTTACTTGTCATTTTGTTTGCAATTAAATGTAATAAAAATAATAAACTTGCATACATTTAGGATGCAGGCATCAGAAGTTAAGAGCATGGTAAGAAAATCAAACTTTAATGTACAAACTTTAATTTACAAATCAAATGACTTCTCTTCGTTTGCCTTCAGCAGACACAGCACCATTAGTGTGAACTTCCTACTAAATCAGCAAGCATAAGCAGGCACCACGTTCTCTTTCCACACTTCAGGTTTTCTTCATTATCTTTTTTTTAACATGTCAACATCAACTCTGTGCTATTTCATCTCAGCAACATCAGGAAAAGAAGCAGGCTATGAAGTGTTTTATCGAAAAGTAGTGCATTCATTTAAACATCAACTTTAGCATTGTTTATAAAGTGCAGATATAGTACCCTGTATTTCCATAAATTCAATCCATATAATACACATGGATGGCACATTAGTTAGCAATTAGAGCCTGGTTTTAATTCTGTGGCAGACAAGGTGTTTGTGATGGTTGTATGTTTTTTTTTTTTTTTTTTTTTTTTTTTGTTGGTTTTCTTTTGGAGCTCTTTTGGATTCTGTATTCTGATTCTGATTGAATGTGAAATAAGGTGTGTGTGTGTGTGTGTGTGTGTGTGTGTGTGTGTGTGTGTGTGTGTGTGTGTGTGTGTGTGTGTGTGTGTGTGTGTGTGTGTGTGTACCCTATAATAGGCTGACTTACTCAGGATCGTTCCCCAGATTACTCTATATTAACACTGGGATAGGCTGGAACTGTCTGCCACAAATTGTATGCATGCACCACCCATAAAGATTAGAAAGCTGACAACTAGCAATGCATCACTGATCCATGTCTGTGTACTATTAACTTTCTGCACCAGTGATCCAGATTAATACAGTACATAATATATTGATCTACTTTAGAACATCCCTTAATGTTCAGTAATAAATTACATCAAAAATCCACAATTGAAAATATATAATGCTCTCAATGGAAAATTATATAGTACATTGTAACTATTAATCTGCAACATCAGATTATCACAAACATAACCCAGAGCTGTTAATACCATTGTTAATAAATGACATTTCCACTGAGCTATATGTGGTTTATATGTATATAAATTTAGACTAGGCTTAGTGGTTAGCACGTTCGCCTCTCAGCACTAGGGACTCCCGGTTCGAATCCCCATCTGGGTGGAGTTTCCATGTTCTCCCCGTGTCCACGTGGGTTTCCTCCCACAGTCCAAAAACATGGATCATGTCAATTGAGTTATCCAAATTGCCCCATGTAGAGTGTGTTTGTTTGCGTGTAAGTGTGTGCCCATCGATAGATTGGCGCCCTGTCCTGGGTGTATCTGCCCAGCGCCCGAAACGTTCTCCCCTGGATGGGCATGGGGAACCCCCACCCCCCCCCACCCCCGCGACCCTAATAGATAAAGCGGGTTTAGACAAATACACATTATGGACACTTCATTATAGTACTCTGGCACTGCTGGACTTGAGTAATCAGTCATTATTAGTGTTTGCATGACATGCTAGGACTGAGTTATACCATTAGAAGAGAAGGAAGCTTCATTAATGCATAATTTGCATCCTCTAATCTCACCGTAAGTGACAATTTCAGCATCATGAATATTTATTAGTCTGGCAGCCCTTGGGTAGTAACAGTTACATTTGTATTTTACTGGTGCCTGGCAGCATATTAAAAACTGTTAACAAATAGTTTGAGTTAAAACCTTGTTGAAGTGCTTAGTCCTAAGCTTTTTGATTTCCTGTTCAAATCGTTTTTTAGCTAAAAATCTCAAATATTTAAAGAGTGCCAAATATCTTTCTGTTAGGAAGTAAGTTCTCAAACCAAAATAAAAAGCCTCATTGTGCTATATCCTTGTGGGAAAAAGAGGCTACATTGGTCCATGATGAGAATTTGGGTGGAGGTTCCATGTTCTCCCATGGAGATGGATGGATGGATTGACATTATTATGAAAATTGTATTGTGAACTATTCTGCATTTGGATGTTATAAGCAATTTACATTTCACTTATTTATATCTATAGTGCATTTGAAGTTCTAGTCTGTTTACCATGCAGTGGCTCTTAACTTGGATTTTTCTAAAATAAATAGACTTTACCATCAGGGTGAGGGAGAATATGACCCCTGTTTGCGATTGGTCTGTTAAGAATAAGCTTTATTATCTGGGGACCTATCAGGAAGATGGAGAGTGGTAAACATGACACCTGTTTGTGATCAGTGTGGGGGGCTGAGTGTTTTTGTGAGGAGGCTTATTAGGCTGGTGGGGAGGAGGTAAACAAGATGCTTGCTTGTGATAAGAAGCAGAGTGACTGCATAAAACATCTTTATGACTTTCTGTTAGTTTTTTTTTTCTAATTGGTGTAATTTAATAACGTGGCAAAATCTTCTGTAAATTTTCATTAAGATCGCTATAACATTCCATAAAAACTTTTACCAGTTGGTCATATGAAGGATACACTGAGTATTACAGCTTTAAATGCCTGAAGGCAGATTCATATTTTTCCATCAGGCTCGACAAAGAGGCTGCTCTGCAGTTATCTACACCTTCGTAAGCATTTCTTCTTTTGCATTTGCATCTATGTTGTGCTGCATCGTAGAATCGTACAAATGCACATATTTAAAGACACTCTACCTTAAATTTTTTTTGGTTCGGTCTACGGCTGTGTTCCTAATATTATGCACTGTTTGTACCCAAACATATATATTAGTCCATGCAGTATGTAAATCCGTCCATATTGCAATGGTCATACACTCAGTACTTTAAACACCAGTACAACATCAGTTTCACTGCAGTGCTTAGCAGCAAACATGCGGAAAATATAAAATACTATACTTCAATTTAAAGTATACAGTAAGCTATTCCCATCAGAATGTTGTTCAGTTAATGGTGAAAATGGAGGTTGAAATGTAGAGCTACCAAGTGGAACAGTCGCACTCCTTGTGATCTGTGTCACCAACCAACTGGTTGATAAACCTGATAGTACAGCCCTTTAGTTTTTGCAAAATTAAAGAAATGAGTAAAATGGTTTTAAGTCATTCCAGGCACTACAGTTAAGTAACCTAGTCTTCCTTCATCTCCAAATATGATGCTAATAAGGTTAACTTGAAGCAATGATTCTTTTTGAGCTGGATAATCACTTCTGTCTGTGTCCTGGTTGCTTTTTTTGTAATAGCCTGAGTGTTTTCTTTAACGTTTTACCCGATGAAGGTTAAATAAATCTATTAATCTCAGCTCAACTCATTATCTTCCACTTAATAAACTAAAATAGGATTCAAACCTGGATCTGCAGCACTGAGAGGAGAACATACTAACCACTACAGCACTTTGCCACCCTATTGCTTTTAAACAAACTTTTGTTCACTAACATGCATTAAAATGTGACTGCATGAAATGAGGTCATATATAACTGTTCATAATAAACTTCATGATACAATCTTCATATAGTCTTTTGGTTTTGGTTACATCTCTGCACTGATGCAACATTTACAATTGATAAAAAATAATAATTTTCAAGCATACTGAGTAAATATTAAACAACAGCCATTCAGGAGGCCATGGTATAAATAGTTTTTCATATTTCAAATAATATCAGAGGAAGTCACTTTGAACAGGTCTGATGCAATGGATAAAAATAGTAAGGTTATCTATTATTTACAAGCACTGTTTTTAAGTTTGTCAGAAGAAAAGAAACAATTATACAACCATGTCTGGCTGTTCACACAACTGTATAATAAAAAAAAACTGCCTCAGGACATGTGCTATTTCTACCATGGTGAGCAGAAATGGTCCCTGGGAAGGCACGTGCCCCGCCAACCAAAATCACAGCTTAAGATGCATGCCACTCCAATCACTGCACTACCACCAAGCTACTGTACTTCAGAGAATATGCACCCCTATTAAAATAAACAAAAGAAAAAGAAGGTGCTTATAAGAATGTAGCCACCACCAACTGAGCTAAGGCGCTATGGGGAACCCATTTTCACCCATTTTGCTTTTTCAAGCACTGCCCGTGAAAAAAGAACCCTTCCCACCAGGAAGGTGAGAGCACTATGGCAACTTGGAGCACTGTTGCTTCTGTCTGCCATCGCAGCCTCTTGTGTCTTATTACATAATATTTTTTGTGGCCACAGTCTGACACTAGTGCCTTACAGACCTCCTTGCCACATTTTTTCATCAACTTGTCAGATCCATGGTCGTGCTCTTGGCAGCAGAAGCACAAAAACCTTGACTGTCTTTAAAAGAATAATTTCAGAAATATAAGATTTGCATTAGCAAATAAAACAATCTTCTTAAAATTACTAAGGTAGAAAAAAAATGTTATATACTAAGTGGTCCTCTCGCAGTTCTGCAAAAAGAAATCACACTAGGATAATCAAACCCAAACTGTGGAATCCAGAGGCTCTTAGTTCAGCAATCACTGCCTGCGCGCATATCTTTGAGATTGGATTTGGGCCACTTCTCTCGACGTGAAGCAACTGATCAAAAAATCGCTCTGACAGTTCGATGGGAGCATGATGGACAGTCTTTTCTGACAGCATCACACCTGTCAGCTAAGAATAAATTGCACATCCTGCCAATGATCACTTTTTAAGAGAGAGCACGTAAAAGCAAGTATGAAGGTTCGGAAAGCAGGTAAAACGAAGGTCAATGAAAATCTTCAATCGCTAAAACATTTTCTTTTTCTTTTATTATTTTAGCAGTTTTAGGGACAACTGTGGATTTTGATGTGGAAGAGGTGGATGATCTCATTATCTTTTGAGTCATAATATACTAGGGACTAGGGACATGTGGAGGTTTCCAGAGAACCCAGAGGAAAACCACAGACATGGGGAGAACATGAAAACTCCAATTGGATTGGGATTCAAACCTGGATCTTAAGCACTGAGCTATGAATGTACTACCCTACTGCTCCTGTGTACATGTGTGATGTGCATTTTAAATGAATAAGGAATAAGGAATTAAGGAATATGGCAAATGTTAGACTTATAGCTAAATTGAAAAAAGTGCTTAAAAGGATGCTTATATTTTATTATATATATACATATATATACATATATATATCCCCATCTGGGTGGAGTTTCCATGTTCTCGCCGTGTCTGTGTGGGTTTCCTCCGGGTTCTCTGGTTTCCTCCCACAGTCCAAAAACATGGATCAAGTCAATTGAGTTCTCCAAATTGCCCCATATAGAGTGTGTATGCATGCGTGTCTGTGTGAGTGAGTGTGTGCCCAGCGATAGATTGGCGCCCTGTCCTGGGTGTATCTGCCCAGCGCCCGAAACGTTCTCCCCTGGATGGGCATTATATATACATTATATATATATATATATATATATAATTTTTAATACACACATCGACACACATTGTGATGCCAGCCATTGCTCATGCATTGTCTAGGAACAATGTAACACAAAGAGAAAGGTCCTGTCCGATTTGGTATAGATGATTTTCCCAAATGACCATGCTCGTCTAGTTCCACTATGATAAAAGCAAAGGTGTCACACCTCATGCTCAGAGAGCTCAACCAGTTCAGTCTATTTGAGTTGTGGCCACAGGTGGCTATTAAATCATAAATCGAACCAATGAGAACTAAATTGAACATGTTTGAATCGAACTTGTGATAATGCATCCAACAATCATGATCACTGTTGTAAAGAACTGTAAATAAATTAGTAATATGGTTTTAAAAAACTGCTGAATATGTAAAAAAAAAAATTATGAGAATGCTGTATAAGAAACTTAAACTTAGAGACCTATTTCTTTCTGAGAACAATTCGAAATAATAAATGAATCGAATTTTTCAAAACTAACTCTGAACAAATCTGTTGACTTAATAGTTTTATTTGCAGAACATTTCAAGATTAATGCTAATGTGAGCAAATAACTAAATTCAGACCTTACCTGAAGAATGCACCTGTTTCTTTATCACCCTGCTCTACTTCTCCTTTATGCAGCTGTGTTTAATACACAAAATATAATTTATCAGTAGTCACTTTTTTATGATTTATAATTTGTTCAATATTCACATTTTTCATATTTATCCAACAACCTGACTCTAGCATTCAGATGATAGAATACAGTGTTAATTTGCTAATTGTTAATTGATGTTTATTATTTTATTACATTAAGTGGAATGCCAATGGTGGCACGGTGGCTTAGTGGTGAGCAGATCTCAGCACTAGGGATTCCCGGTTCAAATCCCCATCTGGGTGGAGTTTCCATGTTCTCCACGTGTCCCTGTGGGTTTCCTCCGGGTTCTCCGGTTTCCTCCCACAGTCCAAAAACATGGATCAAGTCAATTGTGTTCTCAAAATTGCCTCATATAGAGTGTGTCTGTGTGAGTGAGTGTGTGCCCAGCGATAGATTGGCGCCCTGTCCTGGGTCTATCTGCTTAGCGCCCCAAGCGTTCTCCCCTGAATGGGCATGGGGAACGCCCCCACCCCTGCGACCCTAATAGAGGATGAAGCGGAAGATAATGAATGAATGAAAAGTGGAATGCCAGTAAAACATAGTATCTTAAGGCATTTTATCATAAATGAACATCTACCAGCTTTTTAGTCTATTTAACCTTTTACTTTGTTAAAAAGACAACTACCATTCAGAGAAATGCATGAATAATATCAAAAAAAAAAATGAAAACTCAGCGTCATATTTTTGCACAAATATATTTAGTAAACACTTTTTCACAAGCTGTTAAGCATGACTGTATGACAATATTAAAAGATGTAAAACAGATGGACCTCCAAAACTGTCTCCACATGTTACTGTCAGTTATGATTTTTACACCATGGATTAGAACTGCAGATACAAGACTGAGACAATGAAAATAAGAAACAATGGTCCTTAAGTAAATCCTTAACAGTAAACTGGCTTTTATTATGTACATTAAAACATTTAACGTGTGTCTGTGTGTTTGTGTGCCCAAAGCCAGAAACATTGGATGGGCATGGGAAACCCTCCTCATGACCCTAATGGAGAATTAAACAGAAGATGAGAAACATTTAAATTAAATGAGGTTGAAAACGCTGGATAAAAATTAATCTAAGGCAGTCCATTTCTAGACACATGGTCATTCTTGAATTGTGAACCATGGGAGTGTACAGTAGTTTATAGAGTAATACCACCAAATACAGTACAGTTTCTCTTTTTTTAAACTTTAATTGTAAATTGTAAATACATATTTTACTTTATTTTACTTATCCTTTTGTGGAGATGTCAGAAAATAATTTCACTGCTGGCTGTATCGTGTATAATTACGCATGTGACTAATAAACCTGATTTGATTTGATTTGATTTGAAATACTGCGTTTTTATTGTAAACATTATGCAAGCTGTACCTTGAAAAATATCTAATAATATCTTCGATCTGCAGGCATTTTTCAAAGAATATTGTGATCAAATTTCAAAGACAAGGGTGTCCAACAAGGTTTTACTGACTGTGATTAGAGTATGGATTTCATAAGCTACAGTATCAAAACAAATGGTTTTGGTTTGTTGCCTACACTATATCATCAGCCAGCATTTATATTCTTTTTAAATCCTAAACCACTGGTTTATGTTTCCTTGACTGAATTAAAAATTGCATTAATTGAATTCTTATTGAAAGTTCATATCAAGTTGAGCGCAATTGACTTTTAATAAAGAATGTCATAAGTGTAATATTCATTTATAAAAAAATTGTGTCTTGCAGCCCATTTTGGTGTGAAACCAAGAATGACTTTCTTACCCCAGGGCGTGTTTTTACCTTGGTGTGCATTTTTAAATAATATAGATTGTCATTTCACTGGATGAGCTTTCCTGGACTGCATTAATTTAATATTAGACCTTGCACATTCTGCAAACATAAAGGTGTGTTTTTGTTCTGCTGAGATGAACTGAAGGGTAATCAGTGGGTCAATCAGGCATTGGAGTTCATCATCCTATCTTCATTATATAGGATTAATTGAGGTGACCATATGAAAATAAAATACAGAGGAAATAAATGCGTCTTGCAATGCCTTTTGTTACCAAGCCTCTTTTCTCATTACTGTCATTCATTAAGCTTGGTTTGAAGACTATGCAGTGTAGTTAGGAATATTATCATCCTCCCCAGCGTTCGTTTGTGTTTGAATTTATTAAAGTAATTACTTTTTTATCTCATACTATAAAACTAGAGGCTAGACAGTATTTTATTTTGATGTTTATGAAAATGTCATGTCAGTTGGTTTGTTCTGAAAATGTGCACTAAACATATGCATTCTCACGAAAGTCATTTTGTAATCCACTTATCATTAGGACTGCAGGGGAGGGGTGCAGGAACCTATTTTAGTGCTCTTTGGGAGAGAGGCACTTTAACATAGAGAGTTTACCAGTCTATTACAGAGCAAACAAATAACCCATTCAGACCTACATCTAAATTGAATATTCTAGATATGTAATTCTATATAGTTCTCTAAAGGAAATCCTGATTTGATGCACATTTACTTATAAGAATAGAATAATGTGAATGTAATCCCAAATTTGATATGGTAGATCAGCACATAAGTTGGTATGAGATGCACCCTGCAAAACCTTACATTCCCCTAGTTTTCTTACTGTCACACTGTTACAAAGCTTGCTAAATTGCTGATTTGACTACATGCATGAAAACAAATCCGCAAATCTCCGCACTACCTGTTAACATGAACCAGCTTGCACTGTAGCTTTATTCACTGTCTGAAAATTGTATACAACTATAAAGAATCTGTAAGTGCGCTCACTTCACTCAGTATGTATATATGTGTGTTTCACTGCACGGATGCATTAAATGTGGAGGACATATTCATATGTGTCTGAGCACAGTAGGCATAATAGATCGCTATAACTTAACTTTTACTGTCTCAAGATTTCTAGAACTAGTTCTGATGTAGGCACCGATAATCCTCTGTGTCATTTCTTTTACAATTTTGCAGTAATCTGGTAAATAATAAAATTAAGCACACCTTTCATCTCCGTTATAGCCATAGTCATTCAAATGAAGAGGCATTTGTGAAAACGGTACATCATTGTCACTGACAACTTGTCATGACCTTCTTTTGTCGTGCTTTATCATGTCATCTGTTAACCACAGCTCATAATGGATGAGTCAATGTATTATGCAGCCAAGTGCTTTCCTCCCTCTTTCATTTATTTGTGGTATGTCCAAGTTGAACCACATACATACAGTGCATATAAAATATAACGTCATTGCAACCAAATCGGATTTCTTACCTTTTGTCATATTATACTTTACCTTACAAATTATTTTGTTAAAAATATTAATACAATGGCCAATTTGAGATACAATCCTTATAGATACATCTTTATACAATTGATGTGGCTTACCTTCCACATCAATTACTCAGATAATAGTTAGAATAGTTATAAAATTTTGGTTTAGAGATTATGTATTGGTTAATAGCTGGTAACATATCAAATTTATTATGATTTTCTAAAGTGTAATAGGATAAAATACTATTTAACATATGGGGCATATCCCCATGGGGCAGCACAGTGGCATGGTAGTTAGCATTTCTGCCTCTCAGCACTGGGGATCCAGGTTCAAACCCCTATCTGGGTGGGTTCTACGATTGAGTAGAAGATAATGAGATGGAAAATATATATTAATTAATTATATTAAGTGTTATTTTTTGTAAACGATCTTCAAATGTACATATTGGTCATCTGACAAATTTACACAGAATATTTCAATTTCATCAAATGAAACCATCTAACAATAGTGTATTAAGAATCTTTGGCTAGTTACTAGTGTTTTTACACGCGTCCCAATTTGAACTTTGCTTTTCAAGTGCCTAAAATAGGCACTTTATTCTTATGATGTTAAACTATGATTTTTTTTTTCTGCGAATCTTTCAGCCGCTGACTTTCTTACTAGACCTGGTATCAAAGAGACGCCAAACCATTTCTCAACATTCAAAGAATTGTTTTGTTGCAAGTTTTGTATCTTCAGGACATCCTGTCACCAAGCTAACTTCTACAAAGAGCACACTGACATTTGTCAGGCAAATGATTGTGCCAGGAAACTCTTATTTATGTATGAAATAATTCAAAAGCACAATGAAAGACTGCACAAGCTTAGACATAAAGACTTAAATCATGCTCTGCGTTTTCCATCAGCTTCAGTAAATCACAAGCTAAGCCAAGAATAGCGTTCTGAATGATGGCCATTTTTCACCAGCTTACTATTTTGATAATGTGATGCACTGAAAATTAATAGCAAGTCAAACCACAGTATCACCGTCAGGAAGGGAAAACGATATTAAAAATGAGAAATGTAACTTTTATTAATGCAATCAATTCTAAAAGGTTTTTGTCTTTTTAATGCCTAGTCATTTAACTTACCTAAATCAACTGAGATGAGGGAATCTGAAAGGAATTAGACTTTTATTTGATCAGGTTTAAGGAATTAAATCCATAATTTTTACATTAAGGAAGTATAAGATTTAAGAAAAGTCTGTCATGCTAAGTTTTTTTTATATCTGTTCGTTTAAGTCTTGCTAATTTTCCGATCTAGGCTTTGTTGTTAGAATCATTAAAAATGCATTTGATTTGATCTGTTTTTGTGTATAAACATGACCCTGGACAGGATGCCAGTGCAGCCCTGGACAGATATATTTTGTTGGATTTGTAGAAAAGTTTTGTATTCTTACTTCACTTGCTTTACACATACGATATATATTTGTATTCTGGAAGAAAACTCTATAAGAAAACATGTTGGGAGAACATACAAACTCTACAGGCTGCCTTCACTTAGAATCGATCCCAGCATCTGTGTGCTGTAATGTGACAGTGCCACCCACCGAGCCGCCTTGCCATCTAATTGTATTTATTTGCCCAATTGTTCTAATAAAACCGAAAAATATATATAAAAAAAAACTGACATAAAAAAGAAGCTTATTTTTTGTATCATATCCATAATCTGAAAATAAAACCCATATAGAGCTTCACATATTCAGATTTTAATAGAAAAGAGCCTTTTTCAATGTAACAATGATTCAGAAGACAAGATGGAGTGGACATTTCAAAGTAAATGTACGGCTCTTCAGCTCTGCGTAGGTTTTCATTTTAGCAGCACTCAATTGTACTCACTGAGATACAAGCGACAAGACAAAAAAAAAAACACAAAAAAGGTTGTGAAGATGAAAGAACTCACATTAGGTGTCCCTACTAATTAAGACCAGTAACTGTCATTCTCCTCCTGTTGCTAACCCAGATAACACCTCTATTTTACAGACATCAACAAGCTGCAAGAAAACTGAGTAGGAACCGAAATGAAGATAAATCATTTTGCATAACATGGCCTCTGGGAAGACCTAGAAGAGGCAAGGCTGCAACCTTAACACAATATCCCAAATCTAAGGTTAGTAAGCTAAGATCTTTAAATTCTGTGTTACGAACAGATGCAGTAAAATTAGAAGGATTAGAGTTACAGGAAACATAGGGTAGTAAATTCTCAAAAAGAAGACTGAGGGCTAAACTTTGACACCCTGCCCCTGAGGAAAAGGCATCAGCTTGCAGTGGCTCAGATTGTGTCATGTACTGTAGCTCTGTAAATTGCTCTGGATTTTAACATCTGGTTAATGATGTATAAGTAAGTGTTGTCAGTTTAGCTCTTGGCACTTATCTCCAAACACATTTATTCAATGTTAAGTTGGGAGCTGTTTGTTTTTAAGTGTACTGACATCTGATATCATAAAATACTAGGCAGTGGTAGCTAAGTGGTTATGTAAACCAGATATACATTTAGTCATTTAGCAGATGCTTTTATCCAAAGCAACTTACAAATGAGAACAAAACACAAGTCAGTAACAACCCACTTCAACTAGATATATAGTGGTTAAAGCTCTCTACCACTTTTGGACCCTATACCAAAATATTTTACTTTGAATAACCTAGATTATATGATGTAATGACCTCGGTAATTCTACAAATAATTTTTTTTATTGTTTGCTTCATGTCTTGCTTCTAGAGTCCTCACCCTTTCTTGGGTTGATATTGTTTATTGTTGCTGTTGGTAATAAATATAAAATTAGTCAGATCTCTTTTAAACCATTTTGTTTTAATGTTGCGACTTAGTTTTGAAACCAATTCCAATTGTAAAAAATGTATATTTATATTTGTGTAAAACACAGTATCTGTCGATAAGGGGTCCCTGCACATAATGCATCTGTTGCCCTCTTATATAAAGGGTTTGCTGTTGATAAGCCCTTTTTAGAAGGAAATACTGCCTCAGTGACATAATGGCAGTTCAAAATCTAAAATTCATTCATGCACTGATTCCAGCGGGATGCAAGCAAACAGTAAGGTTGACAATAAATGGAAACGCAGCCATCCACACTACCGACGAGACACACAAACATGATGATTTGAATACACTGACTGAGTGGTCAGCTCATGTTTATCTAGCCATTCCAGCTCATTAAATTGCCATGCTTGAGGTTCCCCTTGAGGAAATCAGAATTGTATCTAGCACTTCGTTCAGCCATGACAAGGTTTTCAATGACTCTCATTATTGGAATGTATCATCGCACACTGACCAATGAAAGTTGTTTCTGACCAGTACTCTCTAAAAGCAAGAACAATTTAGGACTTGGCCACCTGACATTTATATAATAACATAAACATTCCTAAGATTGTATTTGTGAATCTTAAAAGTAAACTTATTTTAAACTGACTAAATTTACTGATGGCGGCACGGTGGCTTAGTGGTTAGCACGTTCGCCTCTCAGCGCTAGGGATTCCCGGTTCGAATCCCCATCTGGGTGGAGTTTCCATGTTCTCCCCGTGTCCGCGTGGGTTTCCTCCGGGTTCTCCGGTTTCCTCCCACAGTCCAAAAACATGGATCAAGTCAATTGAGTTCTCCAAATTGCCCCCTATAGAGTGTCTGTGTGAGTGAGTGTGTGCCCAGCGATGTATTGGCGCCCTGTCCTGGGTCTATCTCCCCAGCGCCCGAAATGTTCTCCCCTGGATGGGCATGGGGAACCCCACCGCGACCCTTAAAGATAAAGCGGGAGATAATGAATGAATGAATGAAATTTACTGATAACTCATTTCAACTCATTATCATCCTATACTAGGGACTATGGTCTCGGTGGCAGACAGGTTGCTAATCCATCACTGGGCACGCACTCACTTTCACATACACTATATAAAATTCATCTTGAATCCATTATGCCGCCCCTTTAATGATAACTGATAAGATCCTCATGTTGTGCTTATTCTTAATTTGTGATGTGTCTAAGAAACTATGATCACACATATTAAGCCAAGATTATCTTTACCCATAGTAATGTGAATATTAACATAGTTTGATTTGCACACCGTATATCCTGATTAAACTACTTTGTTCCTTATGTTTACACTGTAAAATCCCACAGCTTTCTTTGTCCCCCTGTTACATATTTTATGTGTACATTGCTTAATCAATCTCAATGAAAGTTATACATTTTTAATCAGCACGAATCCACTCTGAATGGACTGTTTATTAAAGATAACTTTCTACTAGTGTGTTAAGCCTTCTTTGGAACTACAGCAACAAGGAAAAATATAGCTTTCACTATATAAGTTAATCCATAAAAGGATTACCTTAGTGTCAGCCACAAAGCCTAGGTAAGCGCCACTGTTCAAACATCTTACCAGAGGTATTAGATGACCCAGAGTCTGCCAAGGATATATTATTCTTCCTCCACCAATCTGAACTGTTGACACCTAACATAAAGTGTTTGTCATTTCATACTGGCTTTCCCTTAATTCTGACTCTAGCATTAGCATGTTGCCATGAAAATCTGGATAATTTCTTGTCTTAATGGCACTCAAACTGATGATCTGCTGTTATAGCCTTTCCATGAAAAGCAATGATATAATGTGTGTTCAAATACAGTACCAGCTTTTTACACCAAATTGTACATACACTGCCATCTATTTTACTGCATTGTCTTTTTCCTCCACTGACCACTCTATTGGTTTTCTGTTCTCTATTGGTCAGGACCATCACAGAACAGGGATAATTTGGGTAGTGGTTTATTGTCTACAGTGACATTATCCAAAGTGACTCACACTTTGAGTTGGGGTCAAAACACAGAGTTGGCCTTACAGCAGCCCTGTAGCAATTAGGCTTAATGCCTTGCTTAATGACCCACATCGGTAACTTCAGTGTACCTGGGATTAAAACCCACAACCTTCATACCAACAACTTAACTAGGTTTACCTACCTACGTTATAGGTTATAGGAACATTGCAATTGGGAACTGTGTATATTTACTATTGTCCATGCAGCTGTCTTTCTGAGTGCTTTTAGCTGTTTTTAAAATGCAGATTGTCAAATTGAAGAACTCTATTAAAAAACAGATTTTTCTAGACCACAATCTAATTTAGGCATGTATATTGGCCAATATGAGATTTTTAAACCAAATATGGGATGCGTGTGAAACGTTTTGCAGTGGGAATTGTCTGTGGGTGAGGTAATTAAGTGAGAATACACAGGCTGTATGGTTATTATGGAAATTTGCACTATTAGTTTCCTGAACTGAAATCTGAAATGCACACACATACACACACACACACACACACACACACACACACACACACACACACATATATATATATATATATATATATATATATATATATATATATATATATATATATATATATATATATATATATATATATATATATATATATATATATATATATATATATATATATATATATATGAGCGGCACGGTGGCTTAGTGGTAAGCACGTTCGCCTCTCAACGCTAGGGATTCCCGGTTCGAATCTCCATCTGGGGTTCTCCGGTTTCCTCCCACAGTCCAAAAACATGGATCAAGTCAATTGAATTCTCAAATTTGCCCCATATAGAGTGTGTCTGTGTGTGAGTGAGTGTGTGCCCAGCGATGGATTGGCACCCTGTCCTGGGTCTATCTGCCCAGTGCCTGAGATGTTCTCCCCTGGATGGGCATGGGGAACCCTACCGCAACCCTAATAGAGGATAAAGCGGGAGATAATGAATGAATGAATATATATATATATATATATATATATATATATATATATATATGGTGTTTTCCATTACGGATTTTTGCCATGAATTCGTAATACTAACTGGAAATCACATTAAAGTTGGTTAAAGTTTCCCTGTAGCATCTATGTTTGACTAGATCACTTTTCATTTCATAATAGTTTAGTTTGGTACTCTGTTTACAGATATTCCAGGGCTCTTGACAGGAACCAGATGACAAAGGTGATGTTTGTTGTTCAGATTTAAAGCAGGCCATCTGTGTCAGTCACAGATGCTGGGTTTATGCAGGGAGAGTAATGGATCCATCTCTCTGTGGTCAGTACGTGGCTTAGGTTGCGTTCATCACCCAGACACCTTTACAGCTGCTTCCGAGAGAGAAGCCACTGTGAGGCTTCATTTAGGGGCTGAGGGCATTTCATTAGCCTTAGTCTCCTCTCATTATTTCCCAAACCCACACATGTAGTAAATCAGGTATCCTGGCCTGCCAACGGTGCCAGACTCTATAGAGACGCTTATGGGAGTGCTTCAATTAAAGTGACATCAAATCAATGCCATTATCACCAATCAATGCAAACACCACATTTTCAAACAACACTGAAAAGGTTTTCTCAATAATACACTACGAATCATTTAACTTTTCTTGGGATTTGATGATCACACAGGCAATTTTCTTTCCTGCAATAGATTTTCTCATCGTTTTAGTTAAGGTGACCTGCTCTATTGAGTCTTCTGGTAATTACGAGCAGTTACTCACTGGTTGTATCAACAGGAGAACAGAGCTAAAGAACCCATCTCTATAAGAACTAAATAGCCTCAGTCAGTCTTTATGAAGGAAAAGTTCAGCTTGTTGTACTTTTTTTCTGTTTAATTAAACTTTTCTTAATCAAACTATATTTCCTGATCTTTAAAGCAAGACATGTTTTGCTTGATTGATCTTAGTTTTTCAGCCACTTATCCTAATTAGATCATTGGGTCGTGCTGGAGCCTATCCCAGCATCTTATGTCTTTAAATCTTATTTCTGAACACTTATAAATTCATCTTTAAAGAGGGCATTTATTTAATACAAACATTATAATGCTTTATGACACAGGTCACGACAATAAATTAATTAACAGCTAAAATCTACATTTTATAATGCATTATTTAACCCTGCTATTAAGTTTTAATAAAATATTCTTATAACACAACATAAGTACGTTACAAATATTTATGTACATTAACAAAGGCTTATGACAAATTATTCATACCTTATTTCAATTATCATTTATAAAGCTTAATGTATGTGTCTATAATGTATTATAAATACCGGATTCATGAAAAGTGTTACAAATTAAATACAATAAATAAATTAAATACAGTATATATTTGACTGTCAGAGTCCACTGTAATTTGTTGTTAATGGTGTTTTATTTATTTTTTTTTTTATTTTTTAAATTTATATATATATTTCCAAAATAATCCCCATACTTCTGTGCAAGTTTGTTTCCCCAAGTTACTGCTGTTCATAATATTGATAGGTTTTTGAATTACAAAAAAATTCAGTGCATAAAACATTTGTCTTATTCGTCCAGGAGACGACCACAAAATTGTAAAAATGCCATGATATTGTAGTGTAACAAACATTACATGGCTTTAAAATTGAAATAAAAAAGACAAATTTGAACAGGTATTTTGTTAGTTGTGGTTCATCGCAGTAGCAGTTCTTCATCTGCAGTGGTTGTCCTGCTTCTGTATCACTAAGCAAATCTCAAAGCCGAACCACTATTGCTATAGCAGTTTTATATGAGCATCCTATCAAACGAATGGCATGTCAGTATGGCATCGCATCAACTCATAATAACAAAGCCAGATCAGGGCATCATTTACATAACACAGAAAATCACTCTGGAGCAAAGTCGTCATCCATCAAGGGCATTTACCAAACACTGTCGCAGCAAGGCACTCAGCATGATCAAAGTCTTCAGTCACAGACTGTTGCAAATTAGGACACAAAACCTAACGCTTCTGAGACAGATTTTTCCTAGGAAAGATCAAACAACTCCGTTTTAGCCTTCAATCCAGATATTTAGTGTGTCATTGCTGCATCTGAGTACAACATTCACACAGAAATTCAATTTAAGCGCTGATCTCAGGGCTGTTATTGAAACTGATATATACACGATATGGACAAAAGTTTTGGAACACACCTCCAAATGATTAAATTCTAGTGTTTTATTCAGTTTTATTTCTACAGGTGTATCTAATTAAGCATCTAGCTTTGCATTTGGACAGCTGTGTTCTTCCAATGTTGTGGGAACAGTTTGGGGAAGGCCCAATCTGAATCTGCTACTGTGCCCAATGCTTTAGGTATGCCTGAATAAATTTAGTGTGAAAGAAAAGGCATGTTAATAGTATTGAAAAGCATTATAAATACTTTATTAAGCTCTATAATGTTTATTTATTTATTATAAATACCAGATTCTGAAGTTTTTCAGTGTATTTAATTATAAAATAAGGCAATAAAGTGATAAATGATGGTTATTGTCATGTACAACAATGTTTTTATAGGGTTTATATTTGTAAACTGATTTTCTTATTATTATTTATGTGTTATAGGTAAAATGTTTTAATTATTCTAGAGAAACTTTTCTAAAGAAAGTTTATAGGCTGTTTTAAAATATGTTGAAGCAAAACAGACTTTTATTATTTTTATTGGAGTGAATCTGTGTGCCATACTGTAAATGCACCTCCGCAGTGTAATTCATATCACCATCGAACACAGGAATGCAATAAAATGAGGGATGTCCATCAAATTATGCAGAACGCTAGAAAAGCCTGATCTGTCATAATGTAAGTGATGTTACAGTCACAATATGGGAAATAATGAGAGGAGACTGAGGCTAATGAAACGCCCCGGGCCCTAAAATGAAGATGTACGGTGGCTCACTCATCTGAAGCAGCTGTAAAGGTGTCTGGGTGATGAATGCAGCCCAAACTATATACTGACCATAGAGAGATGGATCCATTACTCTGCCCACATAAACCCAGTACCTGTGACTGACACAGAGACAGCAGGCCTTAAATCTGAATAACAAACAACCCATTGCGTCAAACTCCCACAAAGTGCAGTCAGTGTTCACTTTTTCATCTATTTGGCCCTGGATTTTGATCATTTGTTATTTATATTTTAGTTACTTTACTCTGCGATGGACTAATTGAGTATGTTGTTATACAGTTTTGATGTAAGATTCAAAAGAAGTAAAGGATTAGGATTTGTCATAGTCATATCATTTAAGGCAGCATAATAAATATCTGTAATAACAACAAAAACTGAATAGGGAAAAACGGAAATCAGCAACCAAACGTAAATACACTAGTAACATTACATTAGTAACCAAAGAGATCAGGGAAACAAAACCAAAAACTTAGGAACAGAAAAATAAGAATTAAAAAAAGAAAAGTATAATAAGTGTTCAACATCAGCAAAGAACTAAACGGGTTTAAATACAGAGGTTGAATAACTTCGGAAAACATGCTAACCACTAAACTACCATGCCACCCCATCATGACATGCCATGACATCGAATACAAATTTAATAAAATATACTTCAGTATTTAGAAAGTTAATCAAATGTAACATTAACTATTTGATGTGTATAACTCCATATTAATGTCCATGGTTTTGTGATATACACCACATTCATATTAAGGTTGATAATCTGGTATCAATACTTTTGTTTGTACATTGTAATCTATAATTAATTGGTTTGCACTGTGTGTTTTAAACATTACTAGCACTTAGTATTGACGTGGTTTATTGTGGTATATTGAGTGCTCACATTTTAGCAGAGTTATTGACCTTTTGAACACATTGTACACTTAATGGCTATATTATTAAAACAGCTATGTCAGTACAGATTGTGGGTATATAGTTAGAATCAGTTAACAGCGAGGTGCACTTACTCCAGCAGCAAGTCCATATTGTCTAAATTTAATGTAGCTCACTCTTTGGTATGAAGTGAATTAAGGCTTTTTTGTTCTTATGGGCGGAACATCTGTGGGAAGGGCTGCAATATATTTGATTCACAGAAAACAAAAGTTTAAACTATGTTATTTCTTTACAGCTTGACTTCACCTGAATCAGTTTAAAAAGGAAGTAAACCTAAAAATAAAAAAGCTTGTTTTGAATATATGGATTTGTTTTCATTAAATAAACATTACATTACTATTGATTCTGTAATAATAATTGTGTATTTAAAGAAAACACACAAGGGCACTAGCACAGCAGAAGGAAAACAGTCTTATTCAAGAGCATATTTTTTAAAGCAAGCACAAGTTCAATGCCCACCCACTCAGTCATGCAGACGTTTCTTGAATCAGAAAAGCAAAAGAAAGCAGAAGAGCCCAAACAGTATAGAAAGAAAATTCTGACACATTCCCCGCAGCTGAAAATATCTTTAAGAAGGCGTCTATGGTTAGAAAGTCAAGCAGTCAGATGGCTCTTTTGCAACCGATATGCATTAACTTACTTTCACTGATATAAATGTCATGGTCTAAATCTCAGCAAATTTCATGTAAAAATAAGAATATACACATACGAAATTTTATGGTACGCTACACCTGCCCAGTTCAGACTTTTCAGACTAGACTATATGTCCATGTTTTGCAAGTTAGCGACACCTTTTGTAATTAACAGCGCACAGCTCTGACTTTATTATGTCTGCAAAGTGCCATAAACCATGCCATTTATCGATAAATGTGAGATTGGGCAGAATTTAGCTGACTCAGTGGACTGTAAGTCGCTCTTACTCTCCTCCGTTGCTTTAGCAGCAGAGCAACAGCTTGGACAGCAGGTAGAACAGGAGCGGTATGGTTAAATGGTATGTCGGACATGCATGTACCTTAAGATATGTACTTTCATTATATTTATTTTAATACATTTTACAAACTATTTTTGTGTACTATGGTTGATAAGGGTCTGGCAATGCACACACGGTTATGGTGTGTTACATATCTAACAACAGTATTTTGGGATAGGTAGTGTATTATGTCTGTTTAATTATAATCATGACTATATTTTAAATCTCAAGTCTATTTTAATTGCATTGATTCCAAATTCATAAATAAAAAATTAAAGTATTATTAAAATTAACAAGTTGCAGATTCTACATTGCACATGCCAAATGTTCTAAAACAAATTTAAATACTCATATTTTTATAAAATGTGCAGTTTCAGATAACTAAGAATGCCTCTACATTTGATTCAGAACGCTGCAGATTGCCTGGGGTACAACAAACCCGAGGGTGCCAATGTAACTCCAATACACATCTGTCTCTATTGGCTTCCATTAGATGCCCACATCAACCCGGCATGCTCACTACACTCTGGGGACCAATATCCGCTTGGTGCTTCCACCTCACGTATTGCCAGTTCACTTTCCTTGTCCTTTATCACTGCCAAAATGGTGCCAAATGATCTCCCAAATGAGTTCTGTAATTAAAATTTTCAAGAAACACCTGAAGACACACCTCTTCCACAAGTACTTGCTTTAATCTCTTCTTTATTAATGAGCGAAAGTGAGTGAGAGAATGAGGAAGGGAGAGAGAGAATGAGGCATTTGCATATGGAACCATATTAGGAATAGGTCAGTACTGGATGATACTGTGGTTTAGCTTTTTGATCACAAGTACATGCAAATGACTGAAAAATTGTCAAAAACTTTTCTAGCACTTATTGTACTAAACACACACATTTAGTTTCAGTCCTCCTAAAAACGAGGTGCAAAATTACTTTGGAAGCTTTTTTTGTTGTTGTTTTTAAAATATATTCATGGGATTTCTTTGTAAATGGCCCACAGATTAAAGTTAATAAGTAAAAAATAAAAAGTAAAATAGAGATACTTAATCATCACTAGGTGTGTGGATGTGTTTGTCTGTTTGTCTACCCTGTAGTCAGCTGACACTCTCGTATATTCTAGACTTTTGCTCAGTGAGGGATGAGTAAAGAATTTCAGCAGCAAGTTGTTTTTAGAGATACTTTTAGAAACAGACAACACCCCAAATGAAGTTCCTGAAAGGCCCAGCAATAAAACAGTACAGAAACTTAAACTCTCAACCTATTAATTAGCTGTTAAGATATTATAAACAAAATCAGTCTTGTATGTGGACTCCACAGACTAATAACATAAAGGTCTGGTTATACTTTCTTGTAGACACAGCAGCAGATGTACACTTGTTTTTTTAATTCTACATTTAAGAGTCTGAGGCGAGGACATTTTCCTGCAATTTGATTTATCTGTGTCTGGAGTGTGAGCCATTTCCCCCCCACAAACCAATACGCAAATAACAGTCTTTATATTGTTTTACAGCAGAGTTGTAGCGATGCTGGTAGTGACTGACCTCTTCACGCAGCAACTCTACAGTTCTGCATCTATTTTTATCATTTTTTAGGCAAAAACTTTGTTTAGTGCTTTTTATTGCCTGTACAGTTGATAACTTGTAAACCTCACAGACTGCATGTCACAGTATAATCAAGCCTTAAGTTAAGAATTAGAGATCTAAATCTTAGATGGGAAACGTTGTGGAAATGGACCAACAAACCAACTTAATTGGGGTGAAAGGCATACATTTATTCATACATTCTTTTTTTTTCTTGATTAATTCCATATTGGCGGCACGGTGGCTTAGTGGTTAGCACGTTCGCCTCTCAGGGCTAGGGATTCCCGGTTCGAATCCCCATCTGGGTGGAGTTTCCATGTTCTCCCCGTGTCTGCGTGGGTTTCCTCCGGGTTTTCCGGTTTCCTCCCACAGTCCAAAAACATGGATCAAGTCAATTGAGTTTTACAAATTGCCCCAGATAGAGTGTGTGTGTGTGAGTCAGTGTGTGCCCAGCGATGGATTGGCGCCCTGTCCTGGGTCTATCTGCCCAGTGCCCGAAACATTCTCCCCTTGATGGACATGGGGAACTCCACCGCGATCCTACTAGAGGATAAAGCGGGAGATAATGAATGAATGAATAATAATTCCATATTACGGTCTATATTGGGCACACACTAACTGAAATATACACAGACACACACACTATATATAGGGGAAATTTAAATAAGGGCAATTTTTAATCCAGTTCACCTTGAATCTATGATTTTGGACTGTGGGAGGAAACCGAAGGACCCAGAGAGAACCCCACATGGACACAGGGAGAACATGCAGACCAACCAGATCGGGATTCAAACCTGCATGCCCATTCCACTTAGCCACTGTGCTGCCTTATGAATTTATTTTTTCATCTCACCTATCAAAGTTATTTAATCTAACTGCCAAATACCACTTTCGTCTTTAATCTGGAATGTTTGTATTTTGCCAGTTTTGTGCCAGCCACATGATAGAAATGTCATCAACACACCCACTCTATAGGAATGTCCTGGAAAAACCGCTGCTCTGTTTGCACAATCAAAATGAGATGGATTTAAACTAAGGAACTGACAGAACGATGTTCTGGTACAACCAATGCAGCAAAATGTTTATGTTCATACATATAGTAATGTGCAGGTTGGCAGTGCACGTGTAAAATGTCTTTTAGAAAATAAATTAATAAATGTTGTGAAACCCAGCTGTCATCTGTCTTTAAACCTCAGAGTCTGACAGACTGCTTTTAAATTATGAGACCTTGGTTTTGGACTTACAGGACTTGGTTGAAATTGTGGAGGGACTTTTGTGTGGTGGTCAAAGTGCAAGCAGAATCATTTTGTCTAATCACTAATCCCTGACATTTTAAAAGGTTCCAATAATTTTGAAGTTGACTATTATATGAATCAGAATGATGGCTAAATGCAGGCTGTGTGTTCACCTGGTCTACACGACCTTGACGGTTATTGCTGACTGCTAATCAGTCTTAACACAATTATCTCTTTATTCTTGCAAGAGACTCTGAAGCTGAATCTACACACACATACACACACAGAGAGAGACTTGCCTTGGGCAATTTTTCAATGCCAAACATTAGCACTCATCAGGCTCCATGTCATGAATACTTAGGAAGCATTAAAGAATTTTGCAGGCCAAAGTTCTCAAAGGCTAGTGCCAGTGCAGCCCCATCACAAGCTGATTCTAATTTCCCTTGCTATGATGGGTCGCTCATTGCTCCTCCACTCATTGCTCCTGATGCTCTCACAGTGCCCATCTGCAAAAGCCAGAGTCAGAAAAAGTGAGAAGCTGCCAGGCAGTTCAAACAAATGGTTCTTATCTTTATTTTGTTGCAGTGTGGACAGAGGTGTTGGCAGTCTTAGCTGACTCATTACATTCAGCAGTGAGACACACTGCATGACTGAGAATGCTTGCATGGTGTGGTGATTGATAAGGAAATAGGAGGGGGGTGGGTAAAAGATGAAAGCAAGATGAGACTGATCCTTAACATTCTGCAGTAGCAATTATCAGCATGTATTAAAGAAGTCCCTTGGAGAGGAAGCATTATTTCACATGATTATTAAATGATTTTGCTTATAAAGCACTAAATGTTACCATCTGTTCCATTCTCATCTCCTTAAACCTATATTGGGGTCACATAGAGGGGTTCCACATGCCCATCTAGGGCAGAGCTGGGCACTTACACCCAGGACACGGTACCAACATGTTAACCACAAAGCCACTGTGCCACCACAATCCTTATCTTTAGATCTTTATCAAAACAAATATATTTACACTTACAAGGTTATTAAGTACTAAGTAATTTGTAAATAATTAGAAATCACTCTACCTCAGTCACTTGTCATATGAATTATTATCATCTGTGGATTGTTATTTTCAATTTTGCATATGCCCCTTTGGGTTATGTAATCTCTTGGTTGTTTCTTTTTAGTTGTGTTGATATAGTCTCATTTGCTGCTGCCTCAGGCTGATTCAATAAAATCTGCTATGATGTCATATAATTTATCATTTTAAACCATATGTTGTGTTCTCTCACAAGCTGTTCCTGCTTGTAATGCTCACCAACACCTATGCCATAATGGTACTTCAGTGACACATGCCCCTACACCTACACACACACGAACAAACACATGTCTTGTATATATAGGCATGTGGATCATTCTCGTAATTCAAATATAGTGACCAGAAAATATTTGATCCTTTCTTTTTTTTTAAAAAAAAGAGTTTCCAAAATAATTCACCTTTCCATCTACGACCCATTGGCTTGTATCGTCTCATTACCTGTACAAGCTTAGCATTAGTAGGAGAGCACATCTGGCCATGTAACCTTTTAGTGAGAAAGCAGATCCTGTCTTAAAGTTAAGATATTTATGTACATAATTACAGATATACTGCAGCTAATCATTATGTCAAATTTCAAAGTTTATTTGAGCGGTTCAAAAAGTCAAATAGTCAAATGGGAGGAGCGTTTTATTGTTGAATGACTTTTGCTTCCTTCTTATATGGCTGTAATTAACAGAATTGCCAGTCATATCTCTGCCTTAAATATCATGCACTTTTTACTTCTGCCAGTGCAATTGTTTTGTGAAGCATCTATTGCCAAATATTTCTTCAAATGAAAGTCCTAGAATAGTTGATAAGAAGTGAAAACATCTTTGGAACATATATATATATATATATATATATATATATATATATATATATATATATATATATATATATATATATATATATATATATATATATATATATATATTTGCATAAAGTAAAATTGGCAGAGTACATATGGCTGTACACATATCCAGCTCTGCCTGATCTATTATAAATAAAACAGATTTTTTTTTTTTTTTTTAAATATGGAGTCAAGTATGGAGATGTCCCCTGAGAAGCAGAGGAACTAGAGTCGTAAGCAGAAATGTTTGGTCTGCTGCCATGCAGAGTCTCAGAGGACATGTGTGAGGCACGTTAATATTTCAGCACCGAAAATCTCATCTGTCCCATTTCTCTGTAGATCATGACCATGATATTTTTCAAAGAATCTAGAGTGGTCTTTGGGTTATAAATGGAATTGGTGGGCCGAATTGCTGATAGGGCATATGGGGGTTTCAGCTTTCTCATTGCCAGTGTGGATTCAGGTGATATCTTCCATGCAGTTAAACTAGAATTCTGAGCAGGTTCCAGCAACAGATCTTAAACTTAGCCTTTGAAGCAATCCAGGTGGAATTCAGGCCAGGTTGCACTGGCAGAGCTTAATTAAATATTTTATGCAACCCAGGTGGAATGCAAAATCAGGTTGAACTAAAAGTATTTTTAAACAGCCAAGACTGTGTAATAATCTAGTTTACTGCATAAAGTAAAAAAAAAAAGTTCTGTGAACAGCTGGTGGTCAGAGGAATAACAATGGAATCAGATTAGTTTTTTCCTGCTGAAAATCAAGAAGTTCCACAAAATTCTCTTAACCTTAATGTAGCTTTCACTAAGTATAAATAAAACAGTGCAGGTCATCAAGGAAAATGTCAGGCTCTAAAGACTGACATTTCTGAACCCACAGCATTAAAAATGTTCTATAGAGTGAAATTTAACTGCAACCTTTGCTTATAAACTGTCAAATAAATAAAGCAAAACAAAATGACGAAACAGTATTTTGGTATATTTTTTGCAGTATTGTTATTATTATAAAATGACCCCATAATTGCTTATAGACCTAAGCTATCAACGCTAAAATCAATTTAAGTAAAGAATGTCATGATCGCAAACAGCACCCCAAACTCAAATATTTATAGAAACTATAGTGATGTATTTAAAATGCCATTGAAGTGCCACTTGTTTAAAATGCTATTTAGTATGCAGTGTGCGTATAGAATTCACTTAGCTCTTTAATCTTGCTTGTAAATATTACCTTGGCCTTATGTGCAATGGCAACACTTTAAAGCCTGCAAAGCATCAAAATCAATACAGAGCATAATGCTTTAAAGGTCCCGACTTAAAAACTGACCATAAATCATGCTTACCCCCGTGAACCCCCTAACACAGGGTGGACATGCCTTGTATTCTCAAATGATAATTTGTAAGATGTTCAGTGCCAGCTCTCCTAATGAATACAATACTTTATTGTTTTTTTTTATTATTTGCATACTTGATTGGAATAGCTACTATGGTTTAACTCCATGTGGTTTCTGTTGATTTTTTTATAGCAATAAATTTAAAATGGCATGTCAATGGAGCTCATAAATGTGATTATTTGTATACATACATACTTGATTGAGAAATTTATTTCTGCTTCTAATTAGGATATCTAATGTCCTTCATTAAATCACAAAAACATTTAAATCTCTAAGATGTGAAAGTGCCAGGTTAAAACGGTGTCAGATGTAGGTCTGGGCAACAACTAAAAGGAGAATAGAAATGGGTGATCTCTTTGATAGGATCAGTGGGCAGAACGAGACTGTGCACATTACTGATAGGACTAATTTGGCCCTGACATTGCCCTCTAGCAGCCTGCCCCCAGATAGAGGTGCTTTATTCTGGCTTAATCAATCCAATCAATGAAATGTTAAATGCACCTTACTTCACATTGACACAAGGGAAATCGGTGGACACTGAGTTACATCCCAGCTATTTTGGACTTTGCCATCTGCAAGAGTCGAAAAAAGCAATATAGTATAAAGGTAAAGCCTGAAATATTAATCAATTCTCACATGAATTTTGCATTTAGGTCTGTGTTTGTGTGGGGTTTCAGTTGACTCGGGCATTTTAAAGGGTCTTTCATCAGACTCTTCATTATGTGGATGAACTGATTCTGATCCTCCTACAAAAAATCAATGCTTCACGAACTGCAGGGGTGTGAGTAGGTACTGTTACAGGAAAGGCATGTTGCCTGTTTAAACCCACATTTATGTAATGATTTATTTTTATTTCTTTTTTGTCTAAGCATATTTATTTGGACTCCGTTATGCAGACATTATAAAAGAGTGATTTCTGCAAAGCTAAATTGGTAAATGGCTCTCATATTAGCACTAATCCTCATTATATGGCTTTTCTGCATCATTTTGTCATGCTCAGCCTGTTCCATGGACTGTATGGCCTGTCAGTTTGATCACCACTTAAAACAAATCACTGCCTGGCATGTAGGGCATGCTCTCCTATGAAGAGCTAATATGAAGACTCATTAAATCTTTGTTTTGGTAGAATATGTCTCATTTCATGGCAGTCACTGAAGTCCCAGGGACAAACAGGGTCCAAAGGAGTCGTTTAGTGGTGTCGATGTTGCCATGTTCTGTACAGTGCAGGAATCATCATGCAGCATTTCCAGACAGAGACATTCTAGCCAACCAGAAATTTATCTCTTGCTCTGTGTTGCTGTCCTTTTTGATGTCGTGCAGAATCAGCCTCAGTAAAATACTGTTACTGTTACTAAAACCAAGGTTATTATGGGTAATAAAAAGTAAAAATGTAATCACATTTTCCATCTGCTTTTTCTGGATATGATCAAGGTAGCAGCTGGCTGAGAAGGTCAGTTCAGTTCACTAAGTTCCTAACTACAGATTTGAGTTCCTCCATTTCTAAGCTAACATTTCGATTCAGTCACTTCTTTCAGTTCAGACTCACTTATTTACTGAGTCTTACCTGGGTTTTTGTCCAGTGGTAGAATGATGGTTCATGATACATCTTTGTGTTCAAGGAAGAAGTGAAATAATTACATCTTTTTTATATTAATATTATGCTCCTCATTAAGGAATTTTCAAGCAATCAACCATAATTTTCCCCCAAAAATCGTTCCAATTCATTTCAAAATATTCATTCCAAAACCAAAACCATGGAATGAATATATACAGTTCGAAATAAACTAATATTATTAGTATAGTTAGTTTTAAATTCATACAATTGTATTCCCTGCATCACAAAGGTTCTGCATATACATACGGTATATGATCCTGTATGTCAGTAACTCATCTCGCAAAAAGTATTTTGCAAGTGCTGTCTAATTAACACTTATACAATAATGTGCAAGGTAAAGCAGCATAATAAGGTTTCTTGAGGTTACAGCAAAGATGCATGCTGAGAGCATGTGAAGACTAACTTCTGGAAGGGGAGGTAACGAAGGGCATGGTCGTTTTTACCCCTGACTCATGCAGCAAGGGACTGTAGAAAGCAGCCAGATGAGAGCACAGCAAAAACAGCCAGACAAAACAATAGGCGTGATTCAGAATCCTTCCACACTATAAATACCCTCCAGCCACATTGTAGGCTCAGGGGAAGGTACAGCACACTTGCGAAATGAGCAGGAACGGTAGAGAATGCAGGTAGGGGACTGAAGGAAGGTGTGGGGGTTGGAGGGTCAGAGAAAATAACGAATTGATTGTCCCTGCACTTGCAGCTGAATCACCAAAAATACAGTCGATCTGGGGTGGGGAGATGGCCGATCTTGAGTCCTGTTTATGTTGAAATCAATGCACCTTGTGGACAAGAAAATGAAAATAAAAAAAGAAAAGAAAAGCTCTTTGGACCTTTTTCTTATTATCCAACAACAAAGCTGTGGCTATTTTAGGAGAGACCAAAAGCATTTATGTAGAGCTGTAGTAAATAATAAGCCCTGATTCAACTCATTCTGTCATGAGGCCCTTGACTATTGTGTTTATCTTTGAGTGATTATTTGCAGTCAAAACAACCTGGTCTCTTGGTATCCTCCTCATTTATTACTGTGTCAATGACAGACTTTGCACTCGCAGAGCATTTTCTACAAAATATGAAGGTGTCCGTGCATTCTCTACCTGTATATTAATATTAATAATACATTATTTATGATTTATAACACACTTTTCATTTGTAGCAAATCTCAAAGTTCGAAACTGTATAAAAATGCTAATTAAAGGAGATAATTATCAAAAAATACTAATAAAATGTGATAATGTACATATGTCCTCCATATGCTAAACAATTAGCCTTATTAGTAATGCATTTAATTTTAAGTAAAAGTTATTTTGGTATGCCATCAATAAATCACAGATATAAAGCAATACAATATAAAGTACCAATGGTTTTTCCAGTACTATTAATGTATTTTTTACATATTGTGTCTTCTTATTAAACCATACTATCTAGTGTCTAAATAGACAGAATAAAACAAATATTAAATCTAACCCTTTGTTCGATGTATCTGGTTGTACATATCCACATATTCACTATTTGGAACCTTCGAAGGACTTTTAAAAAGTGTTGATCATATGACCGTGAACGGGGCTTTGTCACTTAAATGATACAGTTGGCAAAAAGACCAAAAAAAGTTTTGAGAGAATTATAATGCAATAGTTATATGTTAGAAGTTCTGCAATCTAACTATAAAAAAATCATTAAAAAGTAATGCTATTTTCTATTTGAAAACCAACCCAAATGGCATTTCCGGCACCCTCTAAACATTGTCATAAGCAATATACAGGGTTCATGCTAACTTAACTTGCCAAATAAAAAGGCAGGTAAAATTAAGGGAGGAATGAAGATAACATAGATATAAAACCCATCTTATTAAAACTTCTATTAGGGATGAAACCATCTCCTTGCTAAAGGAACTACTGCACTAGTGAATCCTCATTTAGGAATAAAAACCTTTGCATGTTAAGGGAAAACCATCTCCTTGTAGGAAGAAAAACTTAATGTAGTAACTTAACCTGTTAGTAAAACTGAACTAGAACTGAGTCAGAAAAAGTCAATTATTTTCAATCCCCATCCACAGCAACTTAATGATATTCCCCCATTTTTTTTCATCAAGTTTCAGAGACTTCCAACATAATGGTATGTAAAAATTCACACCCTGATACTATAACTGATATAGCCAACAAAAAAATTTTTTTTTTTTTCAGCACACTAATAAAAAACATATTTTAAAATAATTTGATCGTCATGAGATGTCCAGTAGGAATGCAAGCATTTATAAATAACATTCATGAGGATTAGGATAATGTACCTGTTAGCCCTCATTATGATATTCTTTTATAACAGGACCAGTGCAAGTATTAGCATGACAGCAGAACCCTGATCTTTCACATGGGTTCCTCAGGGTTTAATCTGATCCAACTCTATACACCACCTGCTGCCACTAATGAGCTTTTGCCCATACCGAAGAAGGTAATTAGTGAAATGATGTGAGTACATGGCTGGAACAAATACATTTTCTGACTATCTGTTCAACAATAACACATTCAGTACAATTTGTAACAATAAAATTGGAATAGAAGTATTTTTTGTATATGAAACCTTTACAGTAATATCACTGCATGTAATAGGATAGTTTTATATTATTGTAGGTGTACAGTTCGCTGTGACTGATGCATAACATAATCCTTTTTTAAACTTTGCATGAGCAGTTACCAATTTTCAGAATAATTGAATCATATTGCAATGGCACAATTTCTACAACACCAACATACCACAGTTTGTGCTGTGTAAGGTTTAGCGACAGTTCTAGATCAATCGAAAGTACAATAATTATTAACTATACATCTGAGATAGGCTATAAGGCCAAAAATATTGTGACAACCATCATTACCAAACCAAAGCATTAAATTCATGTTGCTGTATATAGTTTCAAAGCACCCATCATTCATTCATTCTTTTATTCTTCCGCTTTATCCTATATTAGGGTCACGGAGGGATTCCCCATGCCCATCCAAGGGAGAACGTTTCGGGCGCTGGGCAGATACACCCAGGACAGGGCGCCAATCTATCGCTGGGCAAGCACCCATCATTTAATTTTAATTAATTGTATGCTTCCAAATAGTAACATAGTAACCTTTTCTGCTCCTGCTTGAAAGCATAAGTGGTGAGCAAGAACCTGATTGGTCTGTATTAAATTTCCAACCTCAACCCCATCAAACATGTTCTGGATGAACTAGAATATAAACAAAGAATATTGTAGTGTGACTTTCCGAAACAATGAACGCTGTTCAGCAAAAATGAACAACTTAGAATGGATGTTATGAAGTTCGTTACCGCTTGTAGTGTCTGTGATAGTCTTTCACCTCAGTATTCAGAGTTCTTATTGTAATGAGGGCTTCCAAATACAAATTACTATAGAACACAGTAAGTAAGTGACTGCAAAATGGCAATTGAATACACGTACACTTCAATTGCAATTAATTCAGTCCTTAAAGAAGAACATATTTCTGAGCCAGACAACTCTGCTCAAATGAAATGTATTACAGAAGCACACACTCTATTCAGGCCAGCTGTGCGCTTCCTCAGTGACAGATGATTTGGAAATGACCTCTATTCGGCATGCGTGTGTTGATGGCCTGCTGTTCCAGTGCTGTGTGCAAACGTAGGTCCAGTGCAGCATAGAAAGTCAGCAGGGTTTCTCATGCCTATTCATCAAAATCATGTCAGGCTCTCCACTGTGACTGGAATACGGCTGGACATTTGGACAGAACAACTCCATATGTACACAGTGAAAAACCTAAACAAAATATTTATTTTCCAAACTGATTGCACAATTTTGATGAAACGTTCATGTGTGCGACCTTGAAAATATTATGCTGGTGCATTTGAAACCTGTTTGCACACTCAAGTTGTGAATGCAAAAGGGCGCAGTGTTGGTAAATTAATTCAGACAACTTGTTGCTTTATGAATGAGGATCAGTTCACTGTAAGCCGCTGTTTTTTTTTTTTGTTTTTTGTTTTTTGTTTTTTTAGCTTTTTTGAGATTGAAGATGATAACATTGAGACTTACTTGGTTGAACAGCTTTAATTTTATTATGTTCAAAATTCAACCAATTCAAAAATAGTTTTGCCTCCTTATGTATCTTAATGAGCATCAATGACAAATTTTCTGTGGTCCTGTTCATTTGTACAACATTTAGTACGTAAGAAAAGGATTATAAAATGAAACACCTGCACAATACATTTAATGGAGCTATAATGGGATCAAATTGTACATTGGTAGATTTCCTTGAGCATTTATGCTTTCAGGAAAAAAAGCTACAATATTTTGGAGTATGTAATAACCCATAACCTAGGTCTAGAACCTTCATCTAGAAAAGTGTTTATGAGGATTAAGCAGTCAAGACAATGAAATGAGATAAATATTGCTTAACAAAGCTTGAGATTAAATATACTCTATAGTAGTCAATGTTTTTTATTTTTTAATCTCTGAACTGTGAAGTGGCTTATATTAAATGGAATTTACAAGCAGTACTGCAAAATATATTTAATAACACTATTGTTTCTTGACCTAACATCTCAGCAGGTTCAGTTTTGCCATCACTGCTCCAGATCTGTGCTTGCACTGGTACATTCATTTTCCCTATGTGTTAAAGTCCATAAAGTAGAGCCATAAACCCTGCTTGATCTTCTAGTAATAATGCAATCATAATACGTTTCACTACCCACAGATTGTTCTCCCTGCCCCTCCTCTCCTAAAGCACATAATCGATAACTTTTTGTCAGCCCTCCTAATGGATAGCAAAAGGGAGAAACTGCATTTCAGAGATCGGAGGACAGTCACGCCAGGGGTAAATCACAGGTGTGGGTGAGAGCAGCTATCCATGGACAGACAACACTTGGAGGATTCATTAAGAGCGGGCACAGCATGACACACAGACTGGCACTGTCTAGGTGGTGAGATTTCTATCAGTCGCCTACACATTATTAGAGACAGCATATGCCTACACACCACACAATTTTTTTGCTAGACATTGCTCTTCTGCCAGGTGCGCGCACACATGCACACTCACACTGGCACTGGTCAATCTCATTTGCATCTACTGTCACGGAGTTTAATGTGTCTGTGAGTGACAGCATGTTAAGAGAGCTTCCCTGTGCTGGGGGTCCATGTTTTTATGTTTGTACTAGCTGGAACAAACCTATGGCCAGACCTAGGAAATTGATGCTGGGTTACCATGGAAACTGTCCATTCAAAAATAGACCAGGACAGGAAAGGGACTGCATGTGGAGAGAGTGTGTATCAATGACGTGACTGAATATGTATGTCAATATCTCATGTCATCCTGTATAAACAGCCCACTTGAGAAAAAACTTTGACTACTTATACAGTTGTTGTCCATCGCTATCGTACTTTTTCTTAAAAATGTTACAGTTCAAAAATCCATGACCAACAATTGCTCATTTATTTTATTTGTTTTGTCAAAATGTATTATGTAATGTGTCTTTTTCTTGTCAGATAATTTTTCCTAACTGATTTGGGAAATCTTATGATAAATACATTTATTGTTAGGTTTGTGTCACATGTCTGTATTAAGTCATAATTAAGAACAATATATTTCATCTTACATTTCAATGATTAAGTCTGTTCTCACCTTTTTTATTGGTGTGGAATTATATTGTTTGTAATGATTTAACAAAATATCCACTGAATTATTTAGAAGACCACAGGCGTACAGCTCAGTGATGGTTTTTATTCTATTTTTCTTGCAATGCTCCATTAAATTTCAGGGCTCCTAAAAGACCTGTTTTCTGTTCAGCTTTTTACACATCTTTATGCAATCATTAATTAAAACAATTTTGGCATCAATTCCAAAACAAGGGTATTGGCCAGCTGTTTTGCATTTATCAGATTTCAAATTACAATGTGGAGTTATAATTTTTATTTATTATATGAAATTATGTTTCACTGCACTGCAGTGAACAGTGCATAATGCTTGGTGAACTGAATCTATAATTAAACAAATGATGCTTTACTGTGTGAATTCGCAAACAGCACACTTTTTCTATTAACTTGTTTCAGCTATTTATGTACACTAATCTAAAAATGTTATTGGTGTCTATTAAAGTAACAAAAATGATTACATTTTACAGTTTTAAAGCGTGGTTGCACATTGGTTACTCTATCCAGAAAATGTTCTGAGTTTCTTTCCCAGGTTTGGCAAGCACAGGGCCTTTGTATGTGGAGTCTCCTTGTGTCTGGGTTTCTTTGCCCATTCCAAAAGACATGCCAGTAAGTGAAATAAACAATCATCAATTATCATAGCTATTGCAGGTGTATGCGTCAGTTCATTCTCTGCAAGGGGCATTTTACTTTCTACAATTCATAATAGCATAAACATGGAGAAAAGAAATGAATAAAAGGTGTATAATGAAACATGTCACTGATTGAGTTTGATCATTAAACCCACAGGAGATGTTTACCTTTATGCTACAATGATGGACATAGCAATAGTCACTTAATACAGTCCACCATTGCATGAAGAAAAAGTATGCACTTGCAATAGATATTTAAACTATCCATATCATTACAAAGGTCTGAAAATCTAAGAAAACAGCATTTATTATGGTATGGTAGTGCATCAGTGCCCATGGCATGTGTGATCTGCATCTATATGTGAGGATACCTTGATGTGGTATTGGTATTTTTAAGACATATGGTGCCATCAAGTTGACAGCTCTTCCCAGCAACTCAATATTTCAGGACATTACATCTCATCCTACAACAGTGTGACTTTATAGACTTGAGGATTGTGTGCTTGGTCTGCCTTGAATTCCAGATGTGAATACAATGAAAATATGTTCTACATAGCCCAGTGTTTTCAAGTGGGTGGCAGACATCAACTTTTAACAAATAGATTTAAATTTAAAGCCTTGAAGCTTTTTTTCATTCTGTTTTCTTTGCTGAGCTGTGAATTTGCAATGATTTGAATGTTGAAGAAAAACATAAATTCCGTATGCTTTAACAATGGCTTATAGCGACACTATCTTGATAATATAATACTGAGCAAAAACTGTGGCTAAAACAGTATAAAGTACGAGAGAAAATGTTTGTCTAATTATCACAAAACCTCTTTAAAATGGGCCTGATATTTGCATAGGACATAAAAGGAAATCTTAAAAGCATAATGAGTGGTAAGTACTGACAGAAAATAAATGACTAATGGACCTTAAAGTGCATGAGAGGTTAAAGATTTATTTTCCAAGCTTGTTGTAAACTGTAATGTATTCGGATAAGTACTTCATATGCAGAATTCAGAAACTAGTTTAATTTCCTTAAAACTTTTTTTTGTAAAATTATTAAAAACAAATGTGTACACCACAGGTCAAAGTTTTTTCTTCATATCTGTGAACCATGAGAAAAACTATTTAGAAGCTTCAGTTGCATCACAAAAAATTCAATTTATTGTATTTTGCTCTGTGTAAACACCTTACCTCAACTCAAGTGCCTTTTATCATCAGAACATCCCCATTTTTCTATCTACAGTCTTCCACATAAAGAAGGGGCTTGTCTAGATTATGAATTAGAATTAAGGTGTTAATTTGAAGAAGATTAATTAATCCTAATATGACATCTTTTTAAACTGATTAGGCAAATTGCATGTTTTTTAATTGGATACCCTGTGTGGATGTCCCTGTGGCTGCCTATGTCACCCAGGCCTAGATCTGCTACTGAAAACTTGCATATCCTGGCATACTTGGTAATAAGTTTTTGTTTTTCTCCTGGAAAAAAACAAGGTTTTCCATGCCCCTGAATACAGAGCTATTTTCTCTGACTCTTTGTGTGCATGTGGCTTTTACCCTGCTTTGCGTTTTGAATCTTAGCCATAACTACTTTGACATGTCCCCACAAATTGCTCTGTGCCCAATTATTGGTGATTGGCAGGAGTCGAATGGAACAGTGTTGTGCTAAAGCCCCAGGCTATTTACTCACCACCCAACATTTGCCATTGCACTTTTAACTGCAAAGAAATGGAGAAAGGAGGCAGTAATTTGTCAATCATTAAAGGAGCTATGGTTTTATGGTTGTAGAGTTCATTTGAATTCCTCTACTAAATATCCTTAAGCCTTATGATGCCAACATGTACAACTGTCACATAAAGCTGGAATCAAATCAAAACACGGTTCATGATGCTGTAACAACTGTACAGACTCACAGGACACCACGGGGTTTTAATGAGATTTCAGCTTCAATTAGATTTCATTGTATTGTCTAGACATAGAACTGCAGAAAAATCCTTGTTAACTAGGCCCCAGAACAGAACTGTGATTATATAGGATACCTTAATTAATGTATGTGAAAAGCAACAGAGAGGTCATACACAGTTTATTGTTGTTACCACTCTTAGGGGACTAGCCATACAGTCACTGCTAACTCTGCTCAACAACTGATTGCATGTTATTTCTGCATTACTGGAAAATTTTAAGTGCTTCTGTTCTATGTTTTTGTCACCAAACCACTGCCATATTTACAATTAGTCATTTTATATTCACAGAATGTAGTCAATCTGTAATCCTGCATTATTTCTTAGGCCCCTTTGCTCTGTTTTGTAATAGTTAGGATCCCCACAGGACCACCAGAGAGCATTTCAGTACTGCAGTGATATTTATATGCTGGTGGTGTGTGCTGTAATTATACAGGTAAATCAGACACTGTAGTGTCTGAAGAGAATCTACGAAGCAAAAATTCCTACCCACCATTATCCTAAAAGCAGCATTTTATGAGCACTGTTAAAGAACTAAAGAATGACAGACACATGGTGATAAGGCGGAGGCATATACGAGTGCACAGAGAGAGGATGCTATTTAAAAACTCAACTCAAACCGTTGCAAAACACTAACACACCATTTTTGCTCTGTAGTGTTCCTGTAAGGATCCTGGCATTTACATTACAAAATAGAAACATGCAAAGAAACAGATGGCTACAGTCTGCAGAATTACAAAGTACATTAGAAAGATTACATTAAAATGGCATTGATTAATTGAAGAGAATTGTCTGTAATAGTAATAAAACTAACATTATGTACCTTCATTTTGGTTAGATAAGCAGCCAATCTACGAAATAGAAACCTTAAACTAATCTGACCTCCAAACCACAACACATCTTACATTTTAAGTAATTATTTTTTGACAGAAAGCAGTTAAAATGGTCAAGCAGCATTTTAAGAGAATAATAGTTTAGAAAGAAATAATATGGTTAGATATTCTGTAAACTCTAGATCACCAAATGTGAAGAAAAATAGAGGCATCATGCTGTCCAAGTATTGTCTAGACAAGAAAACCCCTTAATACTAAAGAATCTTGTGTACTGAGCTAGAAAGAGTCTAACAATTAATCTGATAAAGCCACAGAGTTCAGTGTCTGAGACTGGACTAAGGTGTGCCAGTAAACAATATAAAAATTTTAAATTCTCTGCTGTTGTGACTAGAAATGGAAAGATGAGAAAGAACAGAAGCCATCGAAGCCTAAAGCTTTCAAGAAAGCAATAATTTAATCAAGTTAAATCCATGAAAGTTCAGTTGTCAGATTAAATCAAATGAAACTTTTTGACCAAAATTCTAAATACAATTTCTAATGCAATGTGTTTGAAATAAAACGAAATGACAGATCCTGTTTTAACTCAAAGGCAAAGACATGAAATGATCCCAGGTCTAACCTAAACAGCATATAAGTGAATATACAAGAAAACTTCATCTTACAATGGATCAAACTAATATAAGATCTGTGGAGAGGATCAGCAAAAAAAATGCCACAAGGAATGATTTTTAAACAAAAATAAAAAGGACTTAATGTGCAAAGCTGGTACATACCTACCCCAACTGACCATAAGCTGTTATTGCAGCCGCCAACCACTTTTGGTTAAATTTGATGAATAATTTTACAGTCATATTTTTATTTCATTACTTTTAACTGACATTTTGAAATATTGCATACTTTCAGCTCTGAACCAAAAGTTTAGTGGAAACCATTTTCTGCAGCAGGAATGTTTCTCTCCCTGTTTACAAACCCAAACCCATTTGTGTGGCATTTTGTGTGGTAAAGCTCTGGTGATTTAAGTCCTTGAGTTTCTACTGAAATGCTGTGGTATAAATTGAAGACATGCGCCTCCTCAGCATAAAGTGCCTCATATTACAAATACTGCCTGTAATATTTCTAACCGTAATAGATCTAGTGCCTAGTAGAAAGGCACTAGAAAATGGTTCATCAGTTTATGTCCAGTAAGATCATAATGTATATGTGTGATTGTCAGGTGTCAGTCTATTATTCATGTATTATATACTTCACTATATACTCCATGCCTAATATATGATTTATGATAATGCGATATTAATTTGTTATGTATCCTATAGGCAGCACTGCATTGAATGGAGATATTAATAAAGGTCCATCCCCATGGCAACAGTGACATTTTTCTGTTGCATTACAGCCTTTTGACCTTATTTTCCAATATTTTCATGGGACTTAAAAATCCAAACAAATCATATATATATTATTTGTTTGCGACATCAGTGCTGAAAAATGGATCGATAGTTTAATGTCGGTGGACAAGAATCAGTTTTCAGAGTGAATTTCTTTTAATGCACAAATTACAAAGTAAAACTTTTTATGTAAGGCTGGCTTTGAAAAACAAAATCTGCTGTCATGGGATGGGTCCTGTCCATGTGCATGTAAGAGGAGGTTATCTACAAAAGTTCAGTTTTTAAAGAAGCCTCACATGTCTCGCAAGAAGCTTGTGTTCATACCACCCCAGGCAGATGGATACAAAATGCACAGGAGGTACAGCTAATGAGTGAAAGTGGATAATGAATAAATTCCTAAAATAAATACAGGAGATAATTAAGGCTGTTGTTACACATTGGGATCTACAAATACCTTGTAATTGTGTCTTTGTAAGTAACAACTTCCCCAATAAACCATTATTTGAAATAATAGGCTTGTAAAAGCGAACCTACTGAACATGTAAACCTGATGTTTTTAGAATGTAAACCTGATGACATGCCATTGTAACATAATCACATTTATATATTTGGAATGACAACCGTTCAGGGTGTTCCACACAAGCCAGATGTTTAAATAAGTATTTACATTTAAATAATTTATTCTAAGCTGCTTATCCAAATTATGGGAGCCTGCAGGAGCTCTTACTGGGAAAAAGGCAAGAAAACACCCTGGACAGGTTGTCAGTCCTTTGTGGGGCATGAGAAAATTCAGTCATTTATTAATTAGAGGCTGTCATTAGAGACTAGTGGAATACTATGGCCTGGAAGAAGCCCTGAATGAGCTACTTCAGTCTTTTTTTTTGTAGTTGTACCAGGAGAGAGATTAGTTCCACCATGCATTAAAACATCATCATTGGCTACTTGGAGCATAGAGCTTGGGAAAAAAATGGAACAGAAAACTAAAGCCTTCGAGGGGTCCAGGCACCGAGGGAAGGAATATTAATGTGACTGGGAGATGAAGCTGGATGTGATATGCTTGTTTGTGAATGTGTGTGGCAAGACAAGCTCCCATCTCTCCAAGCATCCTGCACATCTGGATCCCCTCCAGCTGCCTGAGGGGAAAATTTAGTAATTCAGCCACAATTTTTTTGCAGCACAAATATGGAACATCAGAATCTGGGAGGTTGATTTGCACCACTAAAACAAGACCTAATGCAGAGGGCTGAGAGAGATAGACACCTTGTATCGCCGCATGTCTTTCCATCTGCACAATCCACACAGCAGCATATGGTGAGCAGAATTCACTTGAACACTCACACCACAAGAAAATTCTCACTGAAATCACCCGACCTATATGCACCTATACTGATTACATCATATATGCAGCAGAGTTAAAATGGTTGGTCCAGAGCTGTCCAGGCAGATGGTATGTTCTCAATATTAGTGTTTTCTTCTGACCAGTAAAAAAAAGTATCTTTTATTTTTGTTATATTTCATTTGTTCTTAGTCCGTAAGCAAAGGAATTTTTTTTTTGTTTTTATTTTTGATTTTAAATCAAAACCAGGCATTGATTGAGAAATATATCTCAACGTTAAAAAAATAAGATGTGTTTTCATCCACAAAATGCATTTGTTGGGGAAAACATCAAAAACTTTGCACTATTTTTAGTTATAAATACAAGTTGAAAAGAACTAGCTAAACATATATGATTGGAATTTTTTATTTATTTTCTTTTTTACAATTTTTTTTTTTCATTAAAAAATTGTGTTTTTTATGTACTCAGGCTGGCGTAACACTTTAAAGTGAGAACTGAATTTTCTAGTTTGTATATCTAAGCTAACAGACAGCTAGAGTGAGACGGGTTATCAAGCTGTTCTTCTCAGAACATTATGTTTTCTCAGTCTTCTGACTAAAGATAGCAATAGCAGCTGTTAGACTGTATTGTTCCCACATTGATGGGAGATCACATGTCTGAGCTTGAGGTCTACCCAAAAATGCCGTTGCACAGTACATCTCACTTCAGTTGCCACAAACGACACCATGGAGAGTGTCTGCCTAAAAAAAAACTCTAAACACTTTGTAGGGTGTAACCAAATCATTACAAAGCCAAAGGAGGCTAAAATTACATTTCGGTAAAGTGCTGGATGCTAATGTAAGCACCCATGGCAAAGAGCCTATGACTGGAAATAAGCCAGTACCCAAGCTTGAGCTTTAAAATCTCTCATTAGCTAAAGCAGGTATGGAAAAGGCAAGTAGAGCTTATAAGCTTAAAAATATTGCAGAGAAATTGTTGCTAAAACGTAATAAATTTGATCTTTTACAAAATGGATAGAAGTGGATCGGATATTTTTAACTGACTTCTGACCTGCGTTTATACAAGCATACAATTTTACTGCTTAATGCAAACTCTTGAAGCTTGAAAATCTTTTTCTGACCTATTTAAACTTTAAAATTGAAATCTTTTAACAGTTACATACCCTCACTATGCTTTTTAGACAGAAATGATATGTTTTTTTATAAAATGAGCCAGTAGACTTTTATCATCAGAGAAAGAAAATATGCTAAGATACCAAACACTATAATTATGTTCATTTTATGTTTGACCACACTACTTGCCTTAAAGCTTTGCTGCCACATAACTCCTCAGCTGAGTAACTCATTTGGGTGATATTATATCGGGAAAGATTGATTTAATGATGGCAAGAGTGAAAGGCAATGGTCTGTAAAGAAACACTCATTCAGAGTTCTCAGTGCTGTAATTTAAAGCCACACACTGTGACGTTTTATGCCTCTTGGTTAAAACTAATCATTTCCATCAGTGTTATGTCCTGACTTACCACTTGCTTAAGTTTAAAGTACTGCCACATTATCAGGCACTATTTTGTGCTGTCATACTACCAGTTGTCTGGTATACATATAATATCCAGTAACTGAATATAGCCAAGTCCTATTTTACCTACCAACGCTAATTCAATGACATTATTTATACTGTGCTTATGTGAATGGATTGTCTGAGTACATACAGTACTCAAACAACACATACACATATACAGTAGCGAGAAAAAGATAGCTAGAGAGAGAGAAATCATGAGCTCATCTGAGCATTACACTGCCCCACAGCATCATACTCCTCTAAAAGCTATTTGATTTTCTCAAATCAGACTTTCTTTCTTGCCACATTCATACAAAAATAACTTTCTGGCAATCTTGTGAGTTTACTGCCGCACGCAGGCCAAAATAGCTAAATATTGGCTCAGGTAACTAGTTCAGAAAGATGGTCTGACGAGCAAGATTTTTATATGCCATCAACATTCTAAATGTTTTTAGTATTATGACTATTGAACAGTTAGTCAACTTGCATTTGAAATCTCTTTTTCTATCCTCCTTCATTTTAGTGCAATTTTTTTTTTAAATCGACATTTTACTAATCATGCACAATTCATTATATTACTATTACTAAAAGCCCACCACCCCACAGTAATTGCTGTAAGGTGGGAAGCCCGGCGTTTGAACTGGAACATGATTTGGTTGTACCTCAGCAAGCTAATAATGGTTGCTTTTAGGCACTTCTCTAAAGTAGCTATTTTCTAACTCTGGACAGAATAATATGCATGCAAATTGAAGTTACTGCTAGTGATGGGCAATTACCATTTATTTATAAAGCTATAGAGATCTTGTTTAAAGTCTCACATATGAATACTTTCTGCTAAAGACAACAAGCTTTCAATCATGTGGTGAATAAGAGCTCTATCTATTTATTTGACATGGCAGGTTTGCATATTGGCCACAGTCTTCCTTTACCAATTGTGGAAAGGTAATATAAGCTTTTCTTGTTCCCAATGGGAAAAAAGTCAACACTTATGTCTTCTAGCATCACTGCAATTCTGTCTTGTGTAACATCTGTCCTGTCAATGCAAATTCATATTTGAGATATTTGCATAGTATATGATGGCCTAATTGACTTCATCTGCATTAATTTGAATTCATCTACATTTTATATACTATACATCAATTACATATTATAGCCACCACCCACCTCCAGCCTCACATTTAGGAAGGTGTCTTTCTACTTCAAAAATGTATGATGTTAACCCTATTTTGTAGTAACTTTACATGTCTTTGTTTATAAAAAGTGCTCCAAAGTCACAATTACTAATATATGTTGTGCCTATAATGCGGTTATAACATTTACTACAATAGAAGGTTATTCTCATGAATTCCTAAAAATGTCAGTTTGCAGCAAATCCAGTCTGTTTATGAAAAGTTTCGGATTTTTGGTTTGACATGAGCTACTACCCGCACCAACTGCATGCACTGGACGCAGAATATATGGCAAGGTGTTTTGAAAAGGAGTTTTCCATATATTTTGTCAATATTCTTTCCAGGTCTTTATTATATGTTATAGGGCCTATTTTAGGGCCTAATTAGATTATCTCAAAGTGTAAATGTTGTCAGAGATGCTGATTATGGTTCTCTGGTAATGCTTTTTTAAAATTCCTTGCACTCACTAAAATATATTTAGGTGATTTGTATTATGTGAATGTTATGCATATATTAGTAGGTGTCACCTTGCCATACGCAGCATGTCAGAATCTCAGATGAGGTTGGAGTCACTAGTTATTTCTGCAGTTCATGTTCAGTAAGCAGTCAGGATTTTTATGACAGTATGTAGACATGAGCTGATTTTTAGATTGCTTCATGAAAGATAGGACTGGAATGACTGTCGAGAAATATAAACAGCTAATTCCCTTCTGAATATTAAAAACTTGTAGAAAACACAAACATTATTTTTATCTGAGACACTGTATTTGGTAATCATTTGTCAATCTACTGACCAGAGACATGAATCCAGATAATCAGCATATGCAAATAGTACTGTGCTTTTAAACTCTCTTGCTCTCTCTCTTGAGGTTACAGTGCTACACAATTTGAATCACTCTTTTAACAAACACTACAGTCCACATTCATCAGCTAACGGAAATTAACTTCAATAATAAAGTCCATCCATCCATCCATTGTCTTCCGCTTTATCTTATATTAGGGTCGCGGTGGCGTTTCGGGCACTGGGCAGATACACCCAGGACAGGGCGCCAATCTATCGCTGGGCACACACTCACTTGTACAGACACGCATACATACACACTCTATATGGGGCAATTTGGAGAACTCAATTGACTTGATCCATGTTTTTGGACTGTGGGAGGAAACCGGAGAACCCGGAGGTTACCCACGCGGACACAGGGAGAACATGGAACTCCACCCAGATGGGGATTCGAACCGGGAATCCCTAGTGCTGAGAGGCGAACGTGCCAACCACTAAGCCACCGTGCTGCCCTTCAATAATAAAGTTTTCATTAAAATTGTTTTAATATTAGGCTCTACTCTGCTCAATAATTATAAAAAAATCTACGATGAAAATGATGATGTTATGACATTAGAGGCAGCAGACAAACCTAACAGCCCAAAATCTGTTTCAGCATGTTTAACACTGTATAAATTTACAACCAAAGTATTTTACAAGGTGTGCATGAAACGATCTTTGCTAAGTATAATAAAAAGTTGAATTTTGCACCTGACAGGTAACAGATTTTAGATTTTATTTATTCAAAGTTAACAATTTAAAAAGTCTCAGTTATAGGGTTTAAAGCAAAACAATGAAACACTGCATATAATCAGTAATAGAATGTCATGTATCAAATATAAAAATCTAAAAGGATTTTTTTTAAGGACCAACATCAAAATTTTAAAGGTCTATGTACAACTTAACATATTTAAACATACATGTATCTTTTAAAAATGTATCTTTTATTTAAACACTAATTACTGTTAACTCAAATTCAGGAAATGATGTAACTAATTAATCCAACATGGCATGGTGCCGTAGTGCTTAGCATGCCTGCTTAGGGTTAAAGGTTTTAATTCCAAACTGAATGGTGGTTCCATGTTGCCTCTGTGTTCATATGGGTTGGCTGCTCTAAATTACCCCTAGATAGTGTGTGTACCCGTGTAAGCAAGTGTGTGCCCAACTATGGATTGGCGCCCCTGTCCCAGCGCCCGAAACTTTCTCCCCCGGATGGACATGACAAACCCCATGACCCTAGATGAATAGACAGAAGCTGAGACAAGATATATACTTCTGCTGATGTATAAAAGCAAAACAATAAGATGGATTCCTTTTTTAATATGATTATATTAGTAGAATTTACATTGTTTACTGCATTATAGCTCGCTCACATTTTTCTGCTCTTTGGAAAAGATTTGTGATGGGAAAGCATTCTTACAGTTTAACACCATAACTTTAAGACCTCCTCTGCCCATGTACATTAACAAAGGGACAGTAAATCAATTTGGTGATTGATTCTCACCAAGGCTGAGTCTTTAGGGTTCTCCACCTTCTCAACTGATGTGAACAATGCTTACTTTAGTCAATCATGGGCATTGCTCTTTGCTAGCATCAAATTGAAGGTTTCCCGTTCAAGTAAAAAAACTTGCCAAAATGTAGATAGGCCAGTAAACACCATGTCTAAACCTTAGCCAAAGGGATTTGTTGGTTTGTCGGCAGCAAAATATGAGAAGTAACACATCTATGACATATTGTTGCATCATTTTTAGAGCTCAAGTTTAAAGATGCATGCATTTATACATATTTACTGCATGTCAGCTATGCATCCATCTATGCATCTTCTGATTTATCTTATATTAGGGATATGGGGGTTTCCATGCCCATCCAGGGGAGAACGGCGCTAATCCATCACTGGGTACACATTCTATAACGTGACAATATACAGCAGCCATTTTACCTTAAATCCATGTTTTTGGACTGTGGGAAGAAATAAAAGAACCAGGAGAAAACCCACACAGACACAGAGAAAACATGGAAACCCCATCCTGATTCGGATTCGAACCTGGATCCCCAGCCCTGAGGCAGACGTCCTAACCATTAAGCCACTGTGTAGTCCTTACTGCATGCCATTTTCACATAATGTTTTTTCACAATGCTCTGCACGTCCTGCAACACAGCTGATTAAAACTGATACATTTTAATTGTCACCATTTTTAAACAGTGAAAAATCATAAAATCAAGTCAGATGAAATCACTTTAAGATTCACAGCAATTACATGAGCCTTAAAAAGTAATGAATAAACACATTCAAATTCAGTCATTCATTCATTATCTCCCGCTTTATCCTCTATTAGGGTCGCGGTGGGGTTCCCCATGCCCATCCAGGGGAGAACATCTCGGGCGCTGGGCAGATAGACCCAGGACAGGGCGCCAATCCATCACTGGGCACACACTCACTCACACAGACACACTCTATATGGGGCAATTTTTGAGAATTCAATTCACTTGATCCTTGTTTTTGGACTGTGGGAGGATACCGGAGAACCCGGAGGAAACCCACGCAGACACGGGGAGAACATGGAAACTCCACCCAGATGGGGATTCGAACCGGGAATCCCTAGCGCTGAGAGGCGAACGTGCTAACCACTAAGCCACCGTGCCGCCTCACATTCAAATTATTGAGGATAATTACATCACATAGTTCATGTGTAATTTCACAACCTTGACCTTATTTTTTTCATATTTGCCATTGGAGAGCCCTGATCCATGTAAATACAAACTGTGGAATGGATCATTATTACAGCGGCATGTCACGTGTTTGGAAAATTGAGACCGAGCCAAACAACAGGTCCCAAATGGCTAGAATGGCCTTTGATTTATTAACAAGCTAATAACATATGCTTGTCAATTGCCTGTTTATGGATCCTGACTGCCTAGTCATCAGACAGGTAGAAGAAGTGCTTAGGGAGGCATCAATCACAAGCAGCAGATGGTGTAACAGCGGACACTCGCGTCGGGAATCCGGGATCCATACAATCGCACACCTTTCCTCACACTACTTCTACAACCAGCGGCCAACACGTCCTGCCCCACTGGCACAATCAAATCAATCTTACTCCGACAGCCTTTCCCACTACAACAGCAGCCCTAAAAAGTGTGGGTCTAAAATGGGGCTTGACCTACCATCAGTTTCCTCAACGGAGCACCAGGGTGAAACAGTGCAGACTGAAACCTGGGAAGGGCGTTCTAGATGAATGAGAACAGTAATGGATTACTTTAAAGTCTGCATTTGACACAGTATGGGTTTGAGAGGTGTATGTTGGTTGGTCAGGTCTCATGTTCACAAGGCCAAATGCTAAACTGGAACTAGGGCTTTGAATTAGATTTTTTAACTGCAACGGGCTTCTTAGCAACTGCTGTTATTTTTTTTAAAGCTTTGTAAATTAAAGTGGTCAAATTATTTGTGGCTCATACATAAACAAATTATTTGTGGCTCATACATAAAGACTTCTTGCAATTACATCATTATATATATATATATATATATATATATATATATATATATATATATATATATATATATATATATATATAAACTGTATATAATCAAAGCTATTACTGTTAAAACAAACACATTTTTATTATGGATTACCAATTAGTCATTGAAAAAACATCACCTCATTAAAGGTAAACTTAGTGAACCCTGCTTAATATTGATATGCAGTCTATCGATTATGAATTCACAGGAGATAGTTTAACAAAATTTTACCCTTAATTATGTTTACAGCAAGCCAAATAGATGTGCTTTGCTAAACAAAAGAATTAGCTATGTTGTAAGCATTTCTAAAATGCATCAGTGCTATAAAAATCTCTATAACTTAAAATCAGAATTTATCATAAATTAAAAATCTAATTAGTTTAGTTCAATGAAACAAAAATCACCCTCCAGTCTCACACTGACAATATCAGACCTAGTGTTTAACACTGCTCATGTTACGAGATATAATCAACATCTGAAGCCTAATCGACATGTGTAAATATGTCTGACTAAAAGAAGAAGGGGGTGGGGGGGGTAACATAATGAATGAACGGTATCTATGGTGCAACGTTTCAACACTGTAGTTTGGATAATCGTTTGTGGACATTTACCGATATCTTTAATAAATTTTAATTCCAAAATGAATTGCTCAAATAATAAACTGCCGTACAGTATTTGCAACTAACAATAATTGGAATAAATTCCAAGTTGCATAAGCTATAATAAGCATAATGCATGTGAAGCGCTCATCCTAGAGAACCACTATCCTCTACTTTTTACTGTTTTCATTACATTTTACTGTTTAAACTTCTTTAAAAATGCATTATATGATGGATTAGTTGGATCAGGTGTGTTGGGGCTGAAAACCATAACAACATTCAAGACAGTGGAGGTTAAAAACCAGGAGTGAGATAAACTAAAGTTATTTTTTATTAAATAATACATTTTTAAAATATTTGCCAATCCAGTCATAATACAAGAAAAGGTTAAAAAAAATTGTAGATGCCATTTGTGTTATTTGATTTCCACTTACTTCATTTGCATGTTTTAAATTGTCTAAAAAAGCAAATTATTAAAACGACAAAGTTTTTATCTTGTTGAGCTTTGAAATTGAAAATCATTTCGACATTATGCAGCGCTGTTTGTGGTGGAATTGACTGTGATCCAAAAGGCACCAGCTAAATTCTTGCCTAAGGCATCAACTTCATCAGACCTAAGCCTGATGCAATGGCTGAAACATCTTATTTTGTAGTTATTTATTTAACAACTACCTTTAGACCTCCATGGATTTTATTGGAGTCAATGTCATTCTTTACTTTTTTGTTTTTTTTAGTATAATTTAGTATAACACTCAGAAACATTCAGTCCAGGACTTTGTAAAGCATCATGTTGAAGAGTTTTCTCTTCTTTTGCACAAATAAAAGCAGGATGTTGTTCTTTATTTATTTATTGTACATACATTTTAGCTAGAATTGATAGATTTTTTGGACCCATTATCCAAGAATTAAAATACATCATCTGGTAGAATCATGAAGCATGACCAAAACAGTGAATGACCCACTGGGTTAAACAGAAATCAGAACCATGATGGGAAGATTTAAAATAAAGATGTGTTTATAAACTCAACTAATTCGCATATGGGAATATAATGAAAGTGAAGTGGATTAAATGAAAGTGTGTCATGTATCACCCAGTAGCAGTGGTTATTACTTATACAATAATCTATGACAATGATTTGCCTCATTGTGTTCTTAGTAGCTGCTTTTTGATAACAAATTATATAATGCATCCCCCCGAGGAACAGGACAAGTTACAGTTAATTATGTGTGATAAGTGAGAATGATGAAGAAATGTAAATTAGCTCAGGAGAAACATGAAGAACCAAAATGACAAGTGGAAAATGTAAAAAAAGAAATAATGGTAGAATATGTTCAAAGACATCAGTAGCCTGACTGTATCTTGCTCTTGGTTTTGTGTGCTGAGCAATGATTTGATGTCATGGGATTTGAATACTGTAATATTTTTAAACCCTTTATTTGTATTTGCAATTGTAATTAGAAGTTTCATTTATTTTTGTCCAACATTGGTGCCAGACCCCTGACTGAATGGGCACAAATTCCCACAAGCACACTACCATAATCTTGTGGAAAACCTACACAGATGAACAGAGGCTTGTGTTGCTGGAAATAGCAAACTTCATACTAATGCGACAGTGTGAAGGTCACATTGTCCACATTGTTCTGGATTTATGATGTAGTTTTGCTGTATAATTTTAATTAAACTGGAAATTACACTCTTGTTGTTGGGAGCCTGGAATGAAACCGCTATCAACCTTTTTTGGCTGGTCAGCCAAAAACGAAAACAAATCAAACTTAAATATCTGAAATCTGCACTTTCCGAAAGGTGAAAGCAGGTTGGCGAGTCATACATTTATGAATGGATGGATAGGCAAATAGGTGGATGGATGAATTGGGTAAATGGATGTCAGCATAGATGCACAGGCAGCTCTTTTAGGTGAAATTGTTTTGGAGTCAGTGATGCATTATACACCTTTTGGGTTCATTTATATTCAGCTTCCCAGCCGATTTATCTAAAAAAAAAAACACAACTTTATTTCCCAACAAATGCCCAAGCCGTTACCGTCAAATTCTTCCAGACATCAGGACCCTTTTTGCTTTGCAAATCGTCATGACCTGAGAAGACCTCCCAAGTTAATATAGCCTGGGTTTTCCTGGCACAAGGATAAAATATTGAGCTCGTCCCTCACTGTATGGGCACTAAGGGACATCTGCATGCAGTACTGGAATAGGGAACAGCTGCTACCAATGGCCATGGGTTGCTTAACAGGCTTTGCATGATCCTAGCACACAGATGTCCATGAATAAAACACTTCAGCCTTGAGATTCACCAGACATTATTTTGTCCACAGGCAGTCTTGCATGTAGCCATATTAAGTGACAAGAGTACTTGCGAATGATGGAAATGTAATTATTGCTTATTATTAACACATTATTACATTAATTATATTGGGATTAGAAAGAGCTGCAACTGCCTGTTATTTCCATCCATCCATTATTTTCCGCTTAATCCCCTACTAGGGTGATGGTGGGTTTCCCCATGCCCATCCAGGGGAGAAAGTTTCGGGCACTGGGCAGATACACCCAGGACAGGGCACTGGGCACACACTCACTCACACACTATATATATATGCAAATTTAGCATTTAATTTACCTCGATCCATGCTTTCAGACTGTGTGAGGAAACTAGAGAACCCGGAGGAAAAAAATTGCTCAGGGATTTAGCCTTAACAAAAAAAAAACTGTGAAGTTTTGTGATACAAAGAAGTAAAATTTTTATTTTTATACCAATAGTCTCATCTTTTTTTCTACATGCAGTGTATACATTTTGCTTTAAGAGTTAAATCAGCAGACCTTCAGTATATGTTTAAAAATCTATTTCCATCAGAGCACAAGACTAAACACCGAACAGTATACACAGGAATTGTCTACAAAAAACTGTGTTTTAAGGTTGAAAGGAGCTGTGCGCAAACACTTCGACTTCAGTCAGCCAGTAGGCACTTTACACAGGTTGTCCAAGCTGGAAATATTACACCTTCACTCCATTTAAGATAAGACCATGTAATTTTTGTTACACCATTACACAAATTGCAGAGGCAATCACTTGGCTTGACGTCTGTGTAAAAAGGAGAGCCCTAACACGAGTGCAACAATCTAATGATGTGTTTTCTGTACAACCCACTGCCAGGATATTTTTAACTTTACATAGGGCCCAAAGCCACTATGTAATGCAAAGTCATATAAGAAGTGTAGAAAGTACCCGCAACAGGCAAGCAAAGCAACCAATTGACTAGGGTCCCAAGCTGACCTGGGGATTGCCCATTATGTCCAATCAAGAACAATATATTGTCTTTGTTTGGCTCTGTGTGAATAAGAAAAACCGATGTGATGTGTTTAATTTAGTCCAGTCATCCATGTCTTAGTGTTTGTGAAGCATGGTCAAAGAAGTCATCTTGTTCTGCTTCTGTTTGTTTAAGCTTGAAAGTTTTTAAGCGCTGTAATAAAAATATTATATTTTAATATTAAAACTAGTGTCAAGAAATATTTTGGGAGATTGTCAGTGTGGGAACTATTACGTAAAAGCATCTGAACACAGCCAGAGTTCACATGCTGTTGTATGCAAAGACAACTTCCTTCTAAACCTCTTCTCATTGTGAAATCTAATGAGCAGCTCCATGAAATCCCAGCTAACAATCTGTCAACTGTCAATTCCATGAACTCACATACACGTCGATTCCGTAAGGGTGTGTTTAATGTTCTGTTATGGTAGAAAATTCCTGTAGCGAGATCATATCATGCTCTTATGAATAATAAGCACAGACATTCAATGGGTTAACAAGCTTTTTCTTCATACCTTCATACAATCTGATGGCTAATATAAATGACCCAAATATAGACTCTTTGAGCAACACAGTCAGTTTTTTCTAATTTGAAAATGAGGTTTTGTGGCATCGTTCCACCAAACAGTATATCCAAAAATAAATGCCTTACATCTTGAATAATTGCACCCAACCAACAACAAGGCACCACAGCAGGAGTTTTGAGCTAGTTGACTAACCTCTGTCAAAAAGACACAATACTCTGCAATAGATAGCTACCATGTGTCTTTTATTTCTACTTGACTTTTGACTTGAGCTAACAGAGGTAGAAGAAAGTATGCAATCATGCTTCACTTCCTCCCTGATAAGTTTAATATATGCAGTACTTGAGACAGGTGTGTTACTAAATGTGAATCCTCTTCACATCTGTGCATGTGAAGAATCCTCACTATCGAACAGCCAAACTCATTCAATTAAACCTCCCAGCAGGTCTAATTAGTACAATTACCCAAGTCACTGCAGCATAGAGCCTCTCACATGTTTTCTCTCAATCACACTCTCACATTGAAACTGTTGCTTTCTACTCTTTCTATACACAGAGAGGAAGCAGATGAAGGCAATCAGGTCATGCAGGAAGATCACAGACAGACTGCTCGATTCTACAAGAGGTCTAATTGGACAGGCGTCCATGTGAATAGTTACATATGTTTTCTCACCCAACACGTTCTGACTAGCCTTTGGGCATGTCTCACTTTCCGGATACATCTAAAGGTCTTTGAATAACATAACAGACATGTTTTAAAAATGTAAGCCCAAATCAAAAATGTGACTAAACCCCCTGTTCCCCTTATTAAATACATTTGAATTCTTTAGTCATAATTTTGTTAATCATGCGATAAAGGATTTGTCCGGGTTTTGATTCCCACAGTTGGAGGGAAAAGGGGCTTTCAATGTGGTGACTGCATGTCCTCCCTGTGCCTGCATGGGATTCCTGAGGACATGCCTGGGGTCTGTGATTTCCTCTCATACCCCCAAAGACATGCCTATAGGTAAACCAGAGATACTAAATATCCCTGTGTCTGTATCAATTGTAATCAGTCCGGTCATCAAAGCTTGCACTTAATGTCCAGCAAGTGAATTACCATATGACAAATATATTGCTCAACTGATTAAAATACAACAGACGCGTTTGACACATGAGAAAACAATTAATCAAACATCTTCAGTTCTTAACCACCAGCTCAAAGTTTATACGTTTTTTTTTTTTTTTTTTTAATAATACAACAGTTTTCTTTTTTAAAAAAACATTTGGCTTAAAATATGTATTTATATAAAGTGTAATATTAGCCTTAAACATATCAATAATTGATCACAGAGCTAAGAAAAGAGAATCTTTATACTGCATGGGCAGATCTGAGGGTAATAAGACTGTAATGTGACCTCAGGAGGAGACAAGTTGAAGATTACTGAAAATGTTTTGCGTCAAAGAATCACCTGAGAGACAGCCGACCCAAATCAAAGTCTCTTTTATCTTTTTTAATTTATCATATTTTAACTAGGGAAAACGAAGAAAATCATGTTTTATATTGGGCAATTTAAGCCTAAAATAGCCTTTACACTTTAAAGTAGACACATTTACATTTGATTGTTTTCTTCATTGTTAGATTCAAAATGATGTATGAATAAAAAAATATTGTACCTGGTATCTGGAATATATATATATATAATATTTATTGATAGCGATGTATACCTCTGAAAATGAATTGATGATTTTGTCAGATTTTTTTAGATCACATCACTAATTCAGCAAATCTTTTTACATTTGAAGCTTTTATGTTATACGAAATGTTAAATCAAAATTACAATAATGACCATCCTGCAGTTCGAAATACACTATTTAGAAATCATGTATTAAATCATTAAATTCTGGAAAAATGTGGTAACAGTATAGGGAAGACCCTTTTTGTTTCACCTTGACTGTGTCCCAGTCCACAAAGCAAGGTCCATAAAGACATGGTTGGATGCTGTGTAAGAACTTGACTGGCCTGAACAAAGCCCCGACCTCAACCCTATTATACATTGTGATGAACTTGAACATCAGGGTCTGACCTCACAAATGCTTTTCTGCTTGAATGCACAAAAATCCCATAGACACACTTCAAAATCATGTTGCTGGAAGACTTCAGTAAACTAGAGGCTGATATAGCAGCAAAGAAGCGAGCAATTTATATTTATATGTATATGGGTCCCAGTTCCTGTTAAGGAACACATTTTCAGGCTAAAAGAATCCAGCGTTTTTATCACCTTTAACAGATCACATATAGATTTGAAGAACACACTGACATTACAAAACAGAAACAAGACTTTCAGGTTTTGAGTTTTTGAACATTATAAATGGCAATTCAATAAATTATCATAACACATATTGGAAAACTGCACTTTTTAATTCAAGTACATTTGAAGAGGTTTATATTTATTTATTATGTGTTAAATTTCTATTTATATTTAATATATTTACATTTAGGCTGCACGGTGGCTTAGTGGTTAGCACGTTCGCCTCTCAGCACTAGGGATTCCCGGTTCGAATCCCCATCTAGGTGGAGTTTCCATGTTCTCCCCGTGTCCGCGTGGGTTTCCTCCGGGTTCTCCGGTTTCCTCCCACAGTCCAAAAACATGGATCAAGTCAATTGAATTCTCAAAAATTGCCCCATATAGAGTGTGTCTGTGTGAGTGAGTGTGTGCCCAGCGATGGATTGGTGCTCTGTCCTGGGTGTGTCTGCCCAGCGCCCGAAACGTTCTCCCCTGGATGGGCATGGGGAACCCCACCGCGACCCTAATAGAGGATAAAGTGGGAGATAATGAATGAATGAATATTTACATTTATTTATTATTCCAAATTGTTTTCTAATGTCTAACCTGAAGGCTTTTACATTTGTTTAGGGTGCAAATGTCATGATATAGAGGCATTCAAGCAGAAAAAGCAGGTATTCAGAGACATTGTACCTCTAAAGATACAAAGAGGAACTTTCCATTCCAAAAGTGTATATGTATGAGTTTGTATGCAGGATGAGATTTGCAAAGCATCCTACATTACAGAGCAATTTATCCTAAATCACCAGCAGTAGGTGGCGGCATCATGTTATTATAGCCTTATAATTATCCTGTCTTATTATACAATTTTTAGCATTAATTGAATTAATGATCATCATCATCGTGGCATGTCAATCACTTTACCTCCCTGTGAGCCCATGGTGATCGTGAACCTTCTCCATGCTTACTGCTTCAGACTGCTGCTCCTGTATGTTATTTCCCTCAGCCCTGTCATGCTCACTCTGTCCCTTTTCGGCTTTCCTGTCACAATCCTGTTGCTCTGCCTGCTCTTCTGCTTTCTTTCCTCTTGCAGATTCCACTTGTTGCTGCACATATCAATTACGGTGGATATCAAAGCTACTGCAACCTTGTAGAAAGAAAGAATATGTCTGTTATTTTTGCACATTTGACTGCAACCCCACTTTTTCTTTTTCTTTTTGCAGTGGCTTTAATATCACAATATCTATTAATATCCTGTTACCAGTACTGCAAAATGTTTCAGATGTATAAACACACACGATGGGCATGGTGGTGTAGTGATTAACACGTTCATCTTCCAGCACTGGGGATTTCCGGTTGTTTTGGGTGTTTTCATGCATGGGTTTTCTCCGGGTTTCCTCCCACAGTCCAAAAACATGTATCAAGGTAGATTGAATGTTCCGAATTGCCCCATATAGAATGTGCCCCCCCCCCCTTAGTAGAGAATTAAGTGGAAGATATTGGATGGATGGATGGAGATATATACCTGCTTTTAAATTAGACATAATTACTGTAAAAAGACTGAGATTGTATTAGGATAAAGTGCCATTAAATTAGAATGATGGATTGCCGTCCTTTATCTTTATCTTGTAGCAGTGAGTCTGTGTTAAATCAATTCCTAAATGAACCAGCACTAATGTTACAGCACAATGGCTCAGTGACACTAACCTGGTGCCATAATGTTATCATTAAATACTGCATTAAAACAATTACTTTTTAGTGAAGTTGTAGGCATTCGAATTATTTTCAATTTAGTAAATGCATTCAAGTAACCTCCAGCTAGTCTTCACAAGTTATCTAGCAGAGCACCAAAGGGTTATGATGGCGGCAGCTCTGTATTAACGGCTTCGGGCTATATATCACACGGTTGAGGGTTCAGGTTCATAGTCTGCCAGGCTGTTGCTGTTGGCAAGGCCTCCAAAGTTCTCTGCACCAGGGGTGATTTTCATTGCTGACCGTGCATTCTGGCCCCAACCATCCAAGAATTTGGGGAACGTGAGGAAAGATCCTCTAGTCTTTGTACTCTAATCCTGTGTAATAATAATAATAAATATTGCCAATAAAGGTAAAATCTTCCCCTTTATTTTTAAGAAATATGTTAGTCAGAGTAACATTATCGTAATTAAGAATAATGAGTTGTAAGGTTGTAAGTTATTAAAAGAACCCTACAGAAAGCTGGTGTAGGTGTGCTGGGAGGCTGGTAAGTCTCAGGTCTTCAGTCTTTCAGCCTCTGAAACATTTAATATCATTGTGTGTAGGTGATCAATACAGTGCAGTGCACAAGGGCACCGGGGACTCTCCTTATGCATGAAAATAACTGATTGCCCAGCCTTCTCACTTACTAAATAATAACTTGGATGGGGGTTTGGAATAGCTAGAGATTTTCTATGATTAAAAGAATCTGTGGTCAGGACCCTGTTCAAAGGAGCACTCATCCATTCCACCTAACACCATCTTGTTCAGGGTTTTCTAATAATAGCAGGAAAAATACAAAGCCCTATAAGGCAAAGTGCCAGAATCGTATAAAGAATGTGAATTTGTTGCTGGGAAACATTTGCTGAACCCAATTAGCTCAGAAGAAACATATTAAAACATTTTTTAAAAAAGGTTAATGGGTGACATTTATTTTTATTTAAAAAACACATAACATTTCAACCACCCTGTGGCATACTTATTTTCAGGACACTGCCACATTTTTATTAGATGTATTATTAAGAATATAATGACACCAGCTAATAAATAAATGAAATTATGTTTGGGGAAAAAATGCAGAAAAGTAAACTTCAACTACAAGCTGAAATCCATAGAATCACAATTGGATTTTTAGAGGTTCATCCATTTGTTTAATCATTATAGATTAAAGTCTAGGTGTGTGTCTGTGTGTTTTCTCTAAACCCATCCACACTATTGCATTGTTTGTTAGATAAATGCATATCTTAACATGCAAAATACCCTGCAGCTGTAAATCGGCACTTACAGAGTTAAGTCAGGTGTTGGATTAGGATCGACTACAAAATTACGTAGTAAGGAAAATTGTGATTTGAAATCTTTTGGTGACTATGTTGTTGAATATGTAAAGTTCTTGCATTTTATTACATTATGTGTAGTGTGTCTGTTTTTGAATTCTGGTTTTTTTTTTATATTTTGATTCATCCAACATTCAAATAACAAAAAATTGATATCAGTCAGTCATATTTAAAAAAAAAAACTTAAAAATCAAAAACACAATATAAAAATAAATAAATGATTTGACACATAGGGCGGCACGGTGACTTAGTGGTTAGCACATTCACCTCTCAGAGCTAGGGATTCCCAGTTCAAATCCCAATCTGGGTGGAGTTTCCATGTTCTCCCCGTGTCGGCGTGGGTTTCCTCCAGGTTCTACGGTTTCCTCCCATAGTCCAAAAACATGGATTAAGGTCGAATGAATTCTCCAAATTGCCCCATATAGAGTGTGTCTGTGTGAGTGTGTGCCCAGAAATAGACTGGGTGTAGTCCTGGGTGTATTTGCCCAGTGCCCGGCAATACACCCCCCCACCCACCCCACCACCCCCGCGACCCTAATAGAGGATAAAGCAGAAGAAAATGGACGGATGGATGAATTTGACACACGAGTCAAAGTTTGTGTCAAAACTGTAAGGAATTGGCTAAATAAAATGGATTTTTACATAAATAAAGAAAAATAAAATACCAGCTTTAACACCTAAACAGAAAGAGTAATGGTGAGAGTCAAATGAAATAAACCTTTCTGATAGACACAGTTCGAAAGAACTACAGGAAGATTTATCAGACTCTGGAGTGATGGTTTTACTGTGTGGAGACATCAGCACAAATTTAACCTTCGTGGGAGAAAATCAATGTTGCACATTTGCAAAGAAATAAATACACATGGCCGGATGTATTTTTGAAACGGTCTTGGACAGATGAAGTTAAAATTGGATTTTTTGGCAACAATAAGCAAAAGCATTTTTGGAAGAAATTCAGAAAAAAGACTGTTGGCTTGGAGGTGGATTGTGTTGCAATTATTAGCATAGAGAATATTACACTGACAGAAGAAGGAATAGATATTCTGCAAGTAAACATTAAAACAAAAAAATGGCTTCCACAACAGAATAATGATTCTAAAAAAATCCACAATCAGCATCTCCTGACCTAAACATGACCAATCTGTGAATAGACATTTAAAGATCAGTATATGTAGGTCAGCGAAAAAACACAGAACTTGAATCCTTTTGCAAGATGGGGCAAAAACAAGAACTTACATGCTTTTAGCTACTTACAAACTGCCCAGCGATAGATTGGCGCCCTGTCTTGGGTGTATCTGCCAGTGCCCAAAACATTCTCCCCTGGATGGGCATGGGGAACCCCACTACGACCCTAGTAGAGGAAAAAGCGGAAGATAATGGATGGATGGATGGATGGATGGATGGATGGACAAACTGTAATACAATACAGAAATGTGTTGCTATATGTGGACCACAAACTATGTCCTTTTTATTACTTTAAAACTATCAAAAATGGAGACAGAAATCAGTGTAATGTGTTAATGTAAAAGACCAAGTTGTAAGTAGCAAGTTGATATTTCATTATCTTTCGCTTAATCCTCTATTAGGGTCATATTTTTTATCAATTTCTTACCAACATATATTAACTCGGTAGCTAAAAGATGACAGAAATAAGGAATAGCAAAACCAAATTTCTGCAAACAACCAAGAACAGTAAGTTAACTTCTCTGTAGTAATAAAACCCTAAATGCACCTCGCAGTCTTGTGTGTGAATCTGTTGTTTGTGCCTGTGGTGCATACAGAAGATTAAGGTGTGTGTTATGAATGATACTCACCTCCGAGTAATAGAAAGTAATGAGTGACCTTCTCATTGTGATGGACCGCGGATGTGTTAATGACATTGGGTCTGGATACGCTCGGCTGACTCCTGGCACATAATTAATGTCTGATTGTCATAGAAGACTCTTCCAGCACAGCCCTTCCTTTCACAGGATTAACCAAGGAGAAGAATGGTCTATAGTGTTTCCAGCTGCCCACATTAACGAACCTGAAATGAGGAATTAAATTTAGCTTTAAACCAGTGGATTAAGCCTCCACATCACTCCCAAACAACACTAAAGCCTTTTTTCAAACTTTCACAACTGAACAGAGAAGTAAACTTTGCCCTAGGTGTTAAACCACAATAACAGAAAGCAATGCATTTTTAAAGTTTTTATTAACTTAACATTACTTTAGTTAACCCACATCAAAATTACTTTTAGGCATGACCATATTATTAATTGAATTCTATTTTTCATGCCCTGTATTATTATATTCAATTTTGCTACTGGAAGGCAATATTCCAAAAAAGCTATACGTTATTGGGGATTCTATTAATGGCTTCTTCTTAGGCTTTTTTTCTACGAATCCAGCTTTCTGTATGTTACTTAGAAGAACCACCAATAACTACATTTTATTTTCACTGAATACGTGGCATCTGTGTAAATGGCACACAGTGCAATATAACTTCAACAAGCAACTCTTTTCCTTAAATGTGTCACACAAATCCAGATGGTGTTTTGCACCGAGTGCAATGCAGCAGATATGCATCACACAGAGTCTGAATGTTTACTGAGATAATGGACCATACACTCAAACTGCTCAAGCTGGTCAAGTTCATGATCGTATGCCCAGCAAAAGCTGCAAGAATGGTATAAAGAGTTCTGAGAAAATGGATGTTCCCAGTTGGGCTAAATGCCTGCTATTTCTTCCTACATATGTTTACGACAGCGGGGAAACAACAGCCAGAGAAGAAAGAGAAGTTTAGAGAGTTGTGTTAGTTCTGCAAAGCTTTCCTGTGAATTCTATAAGATTAGGTGAATGAAAAATCTTGGCCATCATCATGGCAACATCCTGTCACTCTGCAACATCTTTGTATTGAATATACCTGTCCCTGTTATGTAAGAATCAGAAAGGAACAAGTTTTAATATTATTTAATATTTAATATTATTTTCAAAACCTTTTTAGCACTGCAGTGGTTTAATTTTGCATTGTTTTGTGTCATTTTCTATGTAACTCACATATTCATTCATTCATTATCTCCCGCTTTATCCTCTATTAGGGTCGCGGTGGGGTTCCCCATGCCGATCCAGGGGAGAACATCTCGGGCGCTGGGCAGATAGACCCAGGACAGGGCGCCAATCCATCGCTGGGCACACACTCACTCTCACAGACACACTCTATATGGGGCAATTTAGAGAATTCAATTGACTTGATCCATGTTTTTGGGCTGTGGGAGGAAACCGGAGAACCCGGAGAAAACCCACGCAGACACGGAGAGAACATGGAAACTCCACCCAGATGGGGATTCGAACCGGGAATCCCTAGCGCTGAGAGGCGCACGTGCTAACCACTAAGCCACCGTGCCGCCGTAACTCACATATGTTTTTACTTATTAAATAAGATATATTTAATATAATTTAAAGCAAAATAGATACCACAATAGATAGGACAGTTGTAGACTTGTGGGTAAGGAAACAGCCTTGTGGACTAAAGGCACCGGATTCGATTCTCAGTCTGTGTGTAAACACAGTGGCCAAAAAAGATCACTTTATCACATGCGTTATTATTTAGAATGTCCAGGTGTGTTAAAAAAGCTATGTGAAATGGAAATTCTTTAACCTTAAGTAGTGTTAATAATGCAGCTCGTTTTTTGTTTACTTTTAAAGTTATTGGACATGAGGGGGCAGGATAGGAGGCAATCTATTGCTGGGCACAATTTTTCGCACTTACACACTATATAAGGGCAATTTACTATATTGGGGCAATTTAGGGGGCATATTATTCCAAATAGTTATTACAGTGCAGTAAAAAAAAAGAAAAACATTTGCATTAGTCTTACAAGTGGAAAGCACTGTTTGTTCTGAAATTGAAAATAAAACATATAAGTATGAATCTGTTGAAGTATATTTTAGTGCAAACTCATGACATGTTTATGAAAAGTTATAAAGCTTGAGGTGGAGGTATAGTCATGAAATAGTGATGATGTGGTTGTGCATTTTTGACTTCAAAACATGAACCTTGTGGCTATCATTATGTTTCACTCAAGAAAAGGTAATTCCAATGTGTCATCCCTGTACATCACTGGTTGTCAAAATGCATTTTAAAACATTCTCTGTTAGGTTTTACTCTAAAAGCAAGAGGACCGGAATATCTTGAACTGAACTCAACCACTTAGAAAAAGAATATCTTGTTTATTAACTTATATTAAAATAAATTGTTCATATATATGTATTAAAAGGCATCCATTCAGATATTAAACTAGTATTTCTTAATGCCACATTGAGAAAAAAAAGCTTTAAATGTAATGATCTGTTAATGTTTATATTATATTAATGTTTAAATAAAAAAAACATTTCATTACATTAAAAAAACATTAATTATATTACCTAAGGTATATTTAAGAGTTTATCATGCGTCTCAAAAAAAAGATCATCCACATAAAGAACTGTGCAAAGTCTTAAACATTTTTTTCTTTTCAAAAATGACATCTTATTGTTGTTATTGTTATTTTTTATCATGTCATTTTTTTTATCATGTTATTTTTTATTTAACAAATGGCATATTAAAAATACTGTATAGTTCATTAACCAAAGACCTCTCCTGAAACACATCCTGTTTATGGAAATTGACACTAATAAGAAGAATGATGAATATTTCATACTGTTAATGAACGAACAAGGTCAAGGTTGGAGCCACTTAGAATGTTTTAAATACTGTATCATAGCGGTCTACTGCTAAAGTGAATTGTCATTTGCTAGTCAGAGCAATCATGTTCTATTTTTCCGTGCCTGCATCTTACTTTGTGCACGAATAGCAGTAAGGTGAATATAGATGAGAATGAGCAAAGAATTGTATTTGTTTAACACAGATCATCTACTTTCAGTACTGCCATGGAGAATTTTGCTTTACTCTGCTTTACTCAGTAGGCGTTGAGAGACAGAGAATGAAGGGTGGAATGGGAATGAGCATCCATAAATAAACTGTTTCATGAGAGAAACACAAGCCTGGGTCTTTGAGGGCCTTTTACGTCACTCTCTGAAACAGCAGAAGTCTGTGTCCTTCCTCAGCTGTCCCTCATTTATGAAAGGGACACCTGCCACAACTCTGGCCCAGTTGAATCCGGGCCACTTCAAACACTGCGCTGGTCCCATTCAGCTTTATGTGCTCTCGGGAGTTACCGGCAAGTTCCCGCGGCCGGTTGCCATAGCAACTGAGCACTATGGTATGAGTGTAAGGGAAACAAAAAAAAAATCACTTCTTACTTTTTCCCTTCTTATCTTACTGAATCACCTCCTTCTTTGTTAAGTGCTGTAAAATTGACTAAAATCAGTTCACGTATCGACTGAGCTTGTGTTATACCCGTACGAACACACAGCATAGAGTGAGGGGTTTTTTTATTTAGGCAACACTCCAGCAGTTCATGTTTAAAATAGACCCACTGGATTTGGAAGGGAAGAATGGTGAACCTGCTATTGCTTTTGGATGGTTTATACAGGAGACCGTCTGATAGTATTTTTGTTGTAGTGTGTGTGTGTGTGTGTGTGTGTGTGTGTGTGTGTGTGTGTGTGTGTGTGTGTGTCTGTGTCTGTGTGTCTGTGTCTCTGTGTATGTGCGTCTCTGTGTATGTGTGTATGCGTGTGTGTGTGTGTGTGTGTGTGTGTGTGTGTGTGTGTGTGTGTGTGTGTGTGTGTGTGTGTGTGTGTGCTTACCGACTTTTGCTGCACTGCACTGACCCCTCGTGGTAACAAAAAAAAGCACACACAAGACTAAAAGCACATAGGCAGTGTGTACCATAAGGTTGCCATTCTCGAGCATCTGTGTCCTTACACTGCTCCATATAACGGATTTACACATTTTTAGCAAAAGTTTAATGTTTTACATACAGTATGTATGAATATAAATATTAGGTTAAACGTTATGTTGTTAAGCTTTAAGCATACATATTAATAATCAAATCAGAGTGCTTTCACAGTTCCATGGATGTGCAGAACCAAGGACTCGCCATAGAATTAAATAGAGGGCTTTTAAGGAAGCACTAAACAGAAGGTGAGATATCAGTGGTAAACGTTAGACATGGTGATTGTGTGGTTTTGTATTTTTAATTGATTATATATAAAACGCCAGTAAAGGGTCTTTTATTGAGCAGGCAAATAAATAAAATCTCAAGTAAAATTAATGATGTGCGAAGTGAAAATTAAAAAAAAAAACGCTTCCACATATGGTGTTGTTTTAAAGTGCGTGCAAAGTTGTACTTGCATTCACATTCTGTTGAAACAGAGGAGCCTGTTTTCTGACTCTCAGTGCTGATCCACTAAAACAAATATCTGCATGCCTTGTATTAAATGACCACAAAATGACCAGCCATTAGACTTTTTATCTCTATCAGTTGCTGTGCTTGTAACAGGGTGGGTACAAATTTTCACTATTCCTTTTAATGAACATTTTATGTTCCAGGAGTAAGTTTGTCTGCCTTTTGAGGAAGTCTGTCTATTTTAATTGTTCCAGTCTGTTTGACAGTCTGTCTTGACAGCGGAATCTGTCTGTCTGTCTGTTCTAAACGTAGTGTCTTTTCATTGTTTAAGCTCACTTCCTTCATTGTGTAAACTTTCGCCTGTGCTGTTGCTTTGGCTAATCCTTGTTGTGTCAGAATAGGCCCAGTCTCTCTGTCTGATCACTTTCAGTTGTAGCTCTCTCAATGCCCATCCAAGAGCGCAGCCCTGAACCTGTCAGCACTCCAAAGTGTGTATCTGTTCCTGTCAGCACTCCAGAGCATGCATCTGAACCAATCAGCATTCCAGAGGGTGCATCCAAGCCTGTCAGCACACAAGATGTGCATTCAAGCTTGTGTACATCCATGCGAGCTTAGCCAAGTCTGTCTGAACCAAAGAGAATTCATTCAAGCCTGTTTGCTTGTTCCCATTTCTGTCAGTATCCAAATCAGCCATTGGCAGCACTGGAATGCATAAGTCCACCTCAAGAGATCATGAGGTGCTCAGGTTTGGGCAAAGAGGTGCGGCTGTGTTATACGCTTTGTAGTTTCCTCTTCTTCAGGAACATGCTCCCAAGAGTTCTTTTCCCAATAATTCCAACCAATTCCTTTCCAACCTGTTTTCTGTATCACTAGCATATGTTTATTCATTTTTACTCTCCTGGCTTAACATTGGTTCCTGTTTTTAATATCAGGTATGCGTTTCTCTCTATTGTTGAGGCTGATTCTGATACCTGTTTGCTTTGTAAGCCTCCTTATCTGCTTTCACAGGCCTTTCCAGTTTGTTTACTCTTACGTCTTTTCTTTTCTGTTTTTTTTTTTGTGTTTTTTGTTTTTTTTTGCATGTTACGTATCTTATTCCAGTTGGTATTTGTGACGTCCTTTTTGCTTTTGTCTTATTTTATGCCTTCCTGTTTGTTTGTAGTTAGGCTCTCAGCTTGTTTTGGGATTTAGGGCTACCTGCATGTTTTATGAATTTAGAACGTGCTGTTTGCTTAAGTATTCATGCCTTCCTTGGTTTTTAGTTTTCCAGAGCCTATCCAAATGTTCACATGGTAATTCAGGCCATTTCTTGGCTATGCCTTTCAGGCCTGTTCTGTTTATTTATGTTTACTAGTGTGTGCATTAATACGCTTTGGAGCTGAAATGATTCCCTCTTAGTCTTCCCTGGTTGCTTCTAGCAGTAGGGCCTAAAGTAGTTTAGCTTTACAATCTATGGTTGTTGGCTGTTGAAAGTGGTGTTTATTTAGTATACAGATGTACAGAAGATAAATCTGAGGAGTAGATGAGATGTAAATACGATCACAATGAATATGCCAGGAAATGTTATATTGTCTGCCAACAAACAGTTTAGAAACTAAACACAACTTTTAGTCAGAAAACATTGATAATGATGATGTTACATTCAAGGCAGATTAGTGGCTATGAAAGTATGCACTGAAACCAGTTTGTACATCAGTTAATTCTTTATAAAACTGTCTTTTCTATTTTATTCACTTTATTTAGAATAAGAAAAAGGATCTGGCTGTACTCCATTGTTCTATAACAACAAACCAGAAAAAAAATTGCAGTAGTTGAAAACGTTAAGCTTCTAAAAATTTGTCTTTATGTGCCAGGGCCAACAATAAGTACCTTATTTCTTAAGGTCAACAGGTTGAGCTCTGGGGCAGCTTCAGTTTGCATGTTATTATCTCTGACTGGTGATTTTTTTTTTATCTGAACCTACTATTTTTTTTACTATTTTTTTACTATTTTTTTAATCTGAACCTATTCTTGACATGCATAGTTTTTCAAACACAATCTTCTAACCTTTTAAATTTATTCAAACTTTAATCTGAATGGAAATATTAAAGAGCTAGTTGCAGAATATAAGTTAAAGTTTAAAGTTAAGTTGTATGTGTTATATATTTATACAATACCGGTCAAAATTTGGACATGCCCCCTTTTTGCTCCAGTTATTGTCCATTATATCAGTTCCACTTACCGTAAAGATGGGCTTTGTAGTTCTGGAATGACTGTAGTCTATCTGTTTGTGGACTACAGTACATCCATACGTCCCCTTTACTCTGTTCTCTAATGGACCCAAATAGTACCCCCAAAGAGCAGGTATTATTTAGTTGGTGCATTAATCCTATCCCAGTAATGTCAGTGAGGTGGAGAAATGAAACTACAGCAGCACTGCCACACTAATACCACCTCATTGCATCAGTGTCACTACAGAACTGACAATAAACAATCCACCACCCTAATTATACCTGTTCTGTTTTGTTCTGCAACAGTCCTGATCAATAGAAAACAGAGAACCATCAGAGAACTAACAAAACAAGAAAACAGATGTACTACAGTGAGTGCTGACAAAGGGTTACCATGACCGTTATAAACATAGAAACGTATTGAATAACATTTTAAAATTCCATTTGGTTTCCTCATTCTATATATACAGGAAGGTGAATAACACGTGATAAATTGCATGAATAAGAGAGTGTGAATGTGTGAGCATGGTGCTCTGTTGATGAACTAGCCTTGTCTCTGAGATGAGCTCCAGATCCCCTGTGACCTTAAAGTGCATGAGTGTTTAATAGGATGAATGACCGACTCCTGGCTCACCTAAATCCAGTAAGAATGATGTGGATCTAGACCTTAGTCTACCACAAGACATTACAAGCCCCCTGACTATTGTTAGGCTTATGCTGTTTAACAACATTATGAGAAATTAAATAAGGCTCTGTGGTTATATGCACCTTTTCCATACTTCTGAAGGCCTGGCTGTCATCCTTGCTATTTTTATACCTCATCCACCCCCAAAAACATCTTAGCGAAAACATTTTACTTTGTACATCGATCACAGAATGGTTAAATCAGCTTTTTAATAAAAAAATGTCTTCAACTAGTAGACAAGATAAAGCCAGGCAGCCCACACTGTGACAGTGAGAACAGCATATTGCTATAAAAAAATCCTTAAACACTGTAATGTGTTTATTATCTCACATTCCTGTGGTAGTGTAGAAATCAGTTTTCTGTATGTGTTCCTATCTTTATTTATAAAATTGGAAGTTGGTAATTTGTATATAGAAAATGGTGTTAAATCAGGCAACTGTTATATATTCAAGCCTTATATTCATATGCTGTACCTTCATTATGCCTTTTAAAACATCAGACTGATAGCAACTCAGCAGGGAAAACATCATTTTTTCAATAATTCATAGTAAATTAAATGACTATTTAGTTAAAATGAAAGTCCTTTGTTGAAATCAGAATTGGCTTTTTGATCTTGTGACCATCCACAATGATATGAATCAATACATAATAGCCATAGCCGACGGGAAGGTGTTTTGAATAATGGCTGCTCAACTGGGGATGTGCACTGGGGGGCAGAGCTTGTCACAATAATATTGCCTTCTTAACTGTTCACCCTTATGGTTTTTAATATGTGGCATTTAACTGCAAGGTTCAACAGTTTTGGGATTAGCTTCCTGCATCTGTTTAGGATTTAAACACTTCTATCACAGAACTTGTATGTATATGTATAGGGCGGCACAGTGGCATCTCAGCACTGGGGATCCAGGTTCGAGTCCTATTCTGGGCAGAGTTCTCCCCATGTCCATGTGGGTTTTCTCTGTGTTCTCCAGTTTCCTCCCACAGTCTGAAAACATGGATTCAAGATAGATTTGATCTAAATTGCCCCATATGCCTCTTGTTAACATTGGTTTGTGTTGAATTTGTTTTCTAGGTCTGTTAATTATGATTTTCTGAATAAGACTCATTTTGATTTACTGCTTGTTGACGACACCTGGGAATTTTCAAAGCTGCTTTGTAGCAGCGTTCGATTCAAATATAAAATTTAAATGAATCATTGTAATCAGTAAATCAGGTTACCAATTAGGGAAGCTTAAGGATGTTTTTAAATCTCTGACTACCTTAGAGTCAACTCTAGCATGATCAATTGCTGTTATTCCTTCTAATCATAAATAAGGGGTTAAAGTTTCCATTGTTTCCACTGTTATCTCACTTTATGTTTTTTTTTTTCATTTACACCATTCTGGTGGAAAAGCTGTGGTTCCTCTCAGATCTTAAGGACTGCGACTCTGCAAATTTTGAGTTATGTCTACTCGTTACTATTCAAAAACCCACCAATAGCTCAGATACCACTACTGTGAGTCATTTTGGATAAAGTCGTCTGCTTAACACTTCACATTAACCAATCGGCCCTATACCGTGTATAAACCAATGAGACATAAGTATCAGAGTAAATGCTTTGTTGGCCTTTTGTAAAGGTTCGCAGTTACTTTTCCATATTCAAATGACCTACATCTCATTTCTCCCCATTGATATTTCATTTCATTTCACACTATGCAAAATGATACATGAAAGAGAATGAGACATGTATAAGGCTATTAGGAAAAACTACAGTAAGAGCAACCACTCAAATTCACAAACATATCTTCTAAAAACAAGATTGACAGACAGATAGAGTCTGTCTTCAGAGCCCGGGGCAGAGACCTGAGGGTATTCCACAAAGTGAAATGATAAATGCAGGCTAAAAAAGCCTTGACTGACAAAGTCACAGTCCTCTTCAGGCTCAGCATGTTCCCATGCTTTAATCTAGGCTTTTACATATGCACATCCCACAGGAAGATTTTATTTCTCAGATGTAATTTTCATTTCTCAAAAGGCATGGGTGTTTTCTCTCAGAAGAGACGAGAGAGCAAAGGCATGGGTGAATATTTCATTATACAAAGTCTATAGAAAATGACCATTCCCCCCACAGAGTCATATGATATATTATTTTGGGTGGGACAGTGGGGCAGCAGTTGGGCACTAGATGATGCTGTGTTTGATTCCCTGCCACACTCCAAAAGCTTGTAGACTGGCCTATAGACTATCGGCAGGATTCCAATTAGATAGCAAAGACATTTCTTTCTAATTTCCTAAATATAATGAGGAAAAAGAGGTAGGTAAACATGCTGTAAGAAATGTAAGAGGGGGAAATTTATTGTCAAAGACATTTTTACCAGCTTAGTAGCTTCAAGCTGTTTTTTTTTTGTTGTTGTTGCTGTTCTATAATTGCATTAAAATGCAATATAAGATTAGTCTACATGCTTTCTATTATTATCAAAATAATCCATATATTTAGTTGTGATACTATATGGAACATTGTTGAGCTCAGTAATGATGGATTTCACTGAACCTTGTCATAAAATCACATCCAAAACTATTCACTAATAATACTGCAGAGAACTGAAGTACTCAGGCAAACAGTATTAGAAATGTGTTAATGCACAAATGCTCACACCAGTGAGAAGGGTTCTCTTTAACAGCATTTACTTTTACATCTCTCATGAGCCTACGACTAACTGAATGATGTATAAGTTAGTACAATTTAGTTCTACATTTCATTGGTACTATTACCTGCATAGGTCTCTGAGTTCACTGTACTATGTTCCTCAGGCAGGGAGTGGTGGCGAAGAAATATCAGCTCTCCAACAGACTGTGAACAAATCAAACAGCACTGACACGAGCAGCTTCAGCAATTGCATCCTGCTGATGTGTGTCAGTGGTGTCCTGATTGTATCCATCAAATGTAAGTCTGACACACGCTGGTCCGTCTACCTTATTTGCCTGTGGGTTATTTTGTATCGCCATGTATTTCTGCATCCAAATTCACACTACTGCTCAATCCAGTCAACTGTTTTTGCACTTTACTTTTGCTTCAATTACATGCTTGCCAGAAAGTCAGCACTTCGCATGTAATTACCCAGATAGAGATTGCATGTTTGCCAAAACAGAGAATCTTTTTTTTAAAGACTTTTACCACACTGCATAAATTGCAAGTATGTCAGCTCTACGTGTGACAATGAGAAGATAAAGAGGCTTCCCATTGTGAAGTTATTTGTTAAGGAAATATCACATTCTTTATGTTGTTTGATATCAATCGAGCCTAAACTAATCAATTACCATTTCATACATCTGCACAGAGAGTGCATCTGACCTGTGCTGAAACTGTGCTTTTGACAGAAATTTATGTTTTAAGTGCCTTAATCATAATTTTTGTCTAAGAATGACATAGAAAAAGCACTGATTATCAACATTAGTATCAAAAAGCTATGTAATGCCAAAGTAATACATGTTATGGCAGTGAACATGAAGAAGGTATTTTAAAAAACACATCATAAACTATGCATAAAGACTAATGATATATGTATATCACTGGGTGTCAGCTTTTAAGACATGTTGAGACTATATTACACACAGTCTTTGCTATTAACTCATCCCCAAAGCTTACTGTCAGCTCAGGAACTAAAATCCTCTGTGAAATTTAAAATCAGAGTCACTTTAATTGCCTGATTAAGTTTACAGTTGACTGAACACAGTCAGATTTTCACTGATGAGTGTGTGCATTGCTGTTTGCACCATATAAGCAATTTACACATACAGTGACCTTGAACTCAGTTTGCAAAACTGAAAAACTTCACACTTCCATGTTTATACATTTTAGCATCAGACAAAATTGTTTTGTGACTCTAAAGCATGTAGAAGAGTTATCTTATTTGCCTGGTTTATGTTTTAATAATAACTGACATGCTTTATATAATGTTTAATTGTGGTTCTCGTGACAGGTGTAGACAATGCACATCATTCATTAAATTAACAATGGGTAAAGCCTATAACGAGTTTTGCATGTTCCCCCATGTCTGTGGCTTCCCTTCAACAGTCAAGTCAAGAGAAATAAGGTTCTAATATTTGGTTAGGCGTTAATGTGTTTGTCTGTTTGTTTCCTGGTGACCTGGTCTTTCCCAGGCTTTTTTCAGTGATCCCTGGGATAAATGTAAAAGGCACAGTGATGCTTTTTTCTGTAGGACTTCTCCCTTTAGACACCCTCATGTGGGTCTTGCTTTGAAAAGTGCAAGCTGACGCCATTAAAGCTGTTGTTCCTTGTTCTGTAGTTCAAATTAAAATAGTTTTGAAGTTGACTGAGGTCCATGAGCCACCATTTAAACAATCTCTTGTTGCAATTTTCCATCTATCATTTCCTTCTGTTTACATCTAGAGAGTTGCTGCAGCACAATGGGCTGTAAACTTCTTAATGATACACTGTGGACACAAAAGCATGATTTGTAGGCCTCCGATTGTTCATACTTTTCAATCGTTTTTGGTTCAGACAGTTTATTGCCCTACTTTTTCTTTTTTATGCCAGTTCTTGTTCACACACAAATACTGAATCAACCTTTACTAAACAGTTTAAACATGCAACCCTTATATTAGCATCTGTTACTGTTCACATCTGTTACACCACAAATATGAATTAAAAAACATCGCATCATAAAAATGAAGCAGCTTTTGTTGTAATAAATATGCCTGTTAGCTTTGAAAACACTGTGTGTCATCATTTCCACACCCAGACTGCCCTAAAGCACTGCATTTTGCAGCATGCTAATTTCTTACCTTATGTTTAAATAGTTTTACTTTTCAACATCAACAATGTGACATTTGAACTTATTGACTTGCAAAACATGTCACTGTCAACCTCAGCATATGAAGGACAGTTTGCATGGCATTAAGAAACTTCTAGCATCAACATTAAGACCACTGGGAGAGAAAACAATTCCGCAGAATGCACATCAATATGGAATTTAAAGTCACTAAGCAACTGTCTGAGGCAATTCATGTTTGACATTATATTTGAACTCATCAAAGCAGTCACAAATATTGCAAGCCAACACTTGTGATGCTGTCATTCCAGGTGACAGCCCTTTTTTCCTATTTTTTTTAAAGAGGTTAGAATACATATTTTTTAATATGTAATGTGATATGTTTATTGGTCAGACTAAAATGCCCCTGATGTCATAACTGAGCACAATTAGGCATTTTTATTACTCTAGCTCGCTGTGTCTCTGATTCGGGGTGTAATGATAGAGATAGATTTAAAGGATAGTGAGTATGACATCTAAATAACAATCTAATAGGATTTACTTTAAGGAAAATTCCATTATTATCAATGTAGGAGTATTGAAAGTTGTTATGTTTACTAAGGACCTTTTGAATTTAGACCTCAACTTATTCATATAAATAAAAGCGTGGAACCCTAACGTATCATTATGTAATTAAAAAAAAACATTTAGTAAGACCTCCTGCTGAGTTAAGTATGTTTTTGACTTGACAAGACCCCAGTAAATCACTCTGTAGACGTTTTTATAATTTCTTTCTTCTTAGAAAATGTTCCAGCCACAAAACATCTAATTCTACCTTTAAATTATCTGCTCTAGTAATAATAGAGTGATTCTGAAAGTCTTCTAGGTCCTTTAAAAAGGAATCAAAATGATGTCTCTAACTACAGGGTACAAGATAGAAGCCGTTTTGGTTCTGATTATGTCAGTTTAAAAAATTTATTTACAAAATCATATTCATGTTTAAAATAAACAAAATGTTAAAATAAATTGAATGGAGCTATTTGATGCGAATTTATTACTGTTATTTATTCATCTTAATTATTAAATATGTAAATAGCTTTTTTTGATGGTTTGGATGCTTGTGTTTCAAACTTCCTCAAATCATTTGCATCTGCTGGAGAAGTGATGTTATACTTGCACAGTGGATTTGTCCCAGCAGGATGATCTCAGAGAAAGACACAGACTCCTACTGTGTGATCAGCTGGTTATGAAAAACTGCATCTTGCATTCACATCTATTCACACATATATCAATTCTGGAATACTGAGTTTGTTAACCATGTTCACACAAAAAGATTTATAGTTCTAAACATAAAATGAAATTATTTGAAAGAACTTATATAACATCCAGTGCTGGAAAGTTACCAAGTAGGTTTTACTCAAGTACCATTCTAAGATACTTGTACTTTACTTGAATATTTACATTTGATGATACATAAATCTTCATTTCAGATGGAAATATCATACTTCATGCTTTACTACATTTATTCAAGAGATTTACGTTTCATTATTTTCTCAAAAAGATAATATAACATGCTTTGAAAATATAATGTATTAATAACTGCACCAGATTTATTCAACATGGTTGGTTTTTGAAGTCCTGTACAAAGCAGTGTGGAGTTGAGTCAGATTTTAGATATATCAGCTGTAAACAACTAAACCAAATAATGATTTCCATCAAATATATATATTTAAATGCAGCACTGTACACCCCACAGACTGATATAATACCACTGTATATAAAATACTTCAAACTAAACCTTTACTTCCGCTGGAGTTGGTTTACTTCACTGTATCTCAGCAGAACATCAACATTTCACAGTGATTTTACAAACAAAATGATTCTCATTATATTAAAATTACATAAGAAATAATTGCTTGAATCTTATTGCGAGGTTGGAGCAGGTGGACCTAGGTTGGAGGTAACAGTTTAATTGTTCTTGACCATTTTGTTTTGGTGTACTTTGAGTACAGCTCTTTTCCCAACACAACAGCTTACAATAGAGGACTAATTTTAAGAGCTGTATGCAGGAGTCAGTAATCAGACAGTCAAATTGAGCATAAGCCAATAAAATGATTGCTTGAAAATTGGATTAAAATGACGACAAAAAAACAGGTTTTACGCGTGCGATAACATCTATTTTTTTCCCCTGTCTTTTGATTTCTATTGTTAAAAATGTAGTTCTGCTGAAATTTGTGATACACAGCTTGAATTATTAGCTTGAACACATGGAATGTGGAATTCTCAAAACAAGCAATGTTTTTTTAATGTTTTTTTTATTTAATTAATGTGCATTTAAAGGGCAGATCTTTGATACTTTTAGACATACACACACAAACACACACACACACATACACACACACATGCATATACATATACATACAGTACATATGTTTACATATAACCCGGTACACTATATAAAAAATAAAAAAAATTGCAACAAAAAAAATTATCCAAAAGAGTGGAGACATTTAAGGGGAATTTACATTTGTTTATAAAAGATAAAAATGGAGTAAAATGTATTATTTTATTGTTCTTTATGATTTAGCTATTTTGTAGTAATACCCCTTCTATTCAGACACAAAATCTAACATAAGATTCTGGTGGAAACGGAAGAGGTTTACCATGAAAATAACCTTGGCTGCAGTGACTATTGGGTTTACCAGAACAGTTCTTATTGGTGCCGGTTATTGAGGCAGAAGCTGAAAATTAAATGACAATATATATATATATGATGAACAATAAAAGATTGGTGAGGCTACATGTTCAATGCAACCTGACTGGCTGGCTGTTTGTTCTTTTGAAGCCCTGATGATCGTACATTACAACAGAAGTCTGTGCTACTGGAATAGACATATGCTATTTTTCATTCGAAAAGCCTTTGAATAGGCTGAATACGAATCACCTGTCAACAATAATAGACTATATCATTACCAGTAAGAACTAGGGTGATAAATCTAGAGAGCTATGTTCTGAAAGCTTATGTATTTTACTAAGAATGAAATAAAATAATGCAATAAACAAAAATACTAGTTTTTGAAGTTTTACATTTATGTAAAATACTATATGAGAATACATAAAAGACATTTATGTAGAATACTATATGAAATTATTGAATGGCCCAAATTTTATTGAACATTTGTGTATTTTTGAAGATTAGAAATGCTATAAGTAATGTTAGTACATAGCATACTTTTATTTTAACAACTGGACTATTTAGCCAGTGTACTAATCATCTGCTGAAAATCTAACAATACCATTTTGTATTAATATAGTCACATTAACAGACTTACACCTGCAATTGGAGTTAGGTGCCTTGCACAAGGGCACTTCAGCCATAGAACTTGGTGGGACCCGGGAATCGAACTGGGGACCTTCAGGTCGTAGGGCTGATATCTTTAACCACAAGCCTACAACTGCCGGTGCTTGAGTAGGACACACAGATCATGGTTTTCCTTCAGAAACTTTGATTACGTCCCACATTCCAAAAACACCATGTGAGTGTCTTTATCTGTGTATCTGCTGTGTAATTAACTTATGACATGTCCATAGTTTTTAACCTAACCCTTTCCTTCTAAGTCGCACAACTGTGATCAGAACGAGCTCTTTACGAAATACAAAACATGAATGAAGCCTTCAAATGGATTTGTAATTAAACAAGTAAAGAATTAATGATTTTATTATGGAGCTTTCAGTATGAAAGGCTATTCGCAACTTACTTGCTTTATAAACCATTCAGGCGAAGAGCGATTAAAGAAAAGGGACTCATCATGTCCTGGGTCACAAATCATTATCAAGCTTGAGGCCATAAGAAAACCAACTTACTGTAAACCCATATGAGACACATCCACATTTGGTAGAGACTAAGCACTCAGTGTTGTGCCAAATGCCTTGCAGAGAAATGAGACATTAAACAGGAATCTCCATCTACTCTGGTTGCTTTGTGATTAACCCACATCTACAGGAACCACTCAGCCTTGTCCTACATTCCAGCAATGTATTATTGGCTAGATCAGAATGAATAACTGATCAAAGTCCAACTGACTGCACTCTGTAAGGACCTAGGAGCTATGGGGGGGGGGGGGGCCAACAGAAAGGCAGAGCTGGTTACAAAGACAATTGTGCCACCTTCTGGTAAAAGATATATTACAGTTTGATATAATAAATATTATACGTGTCTAAGAGATGAAAGATGTATTAACAAAACTACTTAAGCTTGTTTACTTTCATTTTGTTCATTCATTCATTCATTATCTCCCGCTTTATCCTCTATTAGGGTTGCGGTGAGGTTCCCCATGCCCATCCAGGGGAGAACATCTCGGGCGCTGGGCAGATACACCCAGGACAGGGCGCCAATCCATCGCTGGGTACACACTCACACACTCAGACACACTCTATATAATTTAGAGAACTCAATTGACTTGATCCATGTTTTTGGACTGTGGGAGGAAACCGGAGAACCCAGAGGAAACCCACGCGGACACGGGGAGAACATGGAAACTCCACCCAGATGGGGATTCGAACCGGGAATCCCTAGCGCTGAGAGGCGAACGTGCTAACCACTAAGCCACCGTGCCGCCCCTCATTTTGTTTCAACTTTAATTTAATTTTAGCTTTTAATGATAAGAAGGCTTGACTCCACATCAGCATTCCAAGTCATTGCAGTGGATGCCAGGCCAATCTAATTTTAATAATTAAAAAAGTTGATCATAAACTAAATTAGATCATAAAAGAGTTGATCATAAACTAAATTACATTAAAGTAATAAGGTTGTGAAAGGAACAAGTTTTACCAGAGAACCAAATATTTTAAAAACATAACTAAAGGATTGACAATGATTACATGTTTAAATTAATTTTTATTTAAATGTTTAAATCTCATTTGACAATGCCTCAGTCAAAACAAAACAGCATAATAAATGTTAAGAATTGTAATAGCAACATTTTGTAAGGAGGAAATTTTCTCTTTAGCAGGAACTGGACAATTGCTGCCAAGTACACTCAAATTTTTTTTTTTTACATAAACATGAGGTAATTTTCTAGACTGATAATAAAGTGGGTGGTTCGAGTTCCAGTCCATAAATATAATATGCAGAAGGACTTGGGTGTGTACTGCTATCGGTCAAGCAACAATAATTAATAAAAAAACATTTTGTATTGTCCAAGTCAGACAATAAAAATGCAGCATTTAAATCATGTGACACAACATAAACGTCAGTCATTGTCATTAAAGTATGTTAACTTGCCATTAAGCTCAGCTGATAAATCCCTAAATATAATAGACTAATTTATTATGTTTAATCTTAATGCAGTAGTGTAATATACTCCAAATGTATAAATAATAATAATAAATGTTTTATATATACCATTAAATTTACTTCAAATATAAACATTGGTGTAATTTAATTATACACCCATTCACTGTTCAGTAACCTTTACAGCCATGGATTTGCCCTAGTTTTCCCTGTATATGTGTTAAATAAGCTTTCATGGATACACGTGAGTAATGTTGTCAAGAGTACTTAACCCTGAAGATGCAGTGTGTGCCTAAATATACCAAAATGAGGACAAATGCTGCACAATTCCAGACTTAAATTACAGTTCATTGTTTTCAAATTGATCAGCTTTACATTGTTCTGAACATATTAGATTCAGCATTATTTCTTGTAATATTTTAATCAAAGCAAAGTGCTAAATTAACACACAATTGGCTATAGTTGCTAAATTACCATTTGTAAACTTTGGCTATCCACATATTGTGTTGTATAAAGCTATTCACCAAGCAATCCTGTGCTGCATTTTATAGTTTGACTCTTTCTGGTCATGGAAAAGATCAGCCACAAGTTTTTTTTCTACTGTTGTGACCTGTAGAGAAAATCATTAAACCCTCCTCATCCTACGCTCCAGCTACTACTTGTCAAGAGTTTGTATGTCAGAACCAGTGTTAGCGCTGAGCTCGGTCAGAGTGCCCTTTTCTATTTTCAATTTGAACACCTCTAAATATGTGAAAGCTGACATCACTGACGTTAGCAGACAGGCAAAATGACTGTGATTTACAATGAATATGAAAATGAAAATGTGCTCTTCCTGTCACCACTTGTGTTTTTAGAATTTTGTGTTTCAGGTTAGACGAATGAACTTACTAGTGTTAAAAAAACATTGCAGGTAACAAATCAAAAGAAAAAAATAGTAACCACACACAGTCAAGATAATAAACAAATGGATGGCTTAATAGTCACTTATGCTTTAGAGAGGAGGATGACAGGATAACAAGGGGATTTGCATTTTTGCCATCCTGCTAACAAGAGGAATGGCATCTCATCTCTTCATCTTTCAAATTGCTTACTGCTTACAAAGTTTTTTTTTTAACTTTTTGGGTCTAGCTGCTACTATATGACATAAAACTGTAGTATTTTATTTTAAAGCATTATTTAAGGCCCTACTAATGGAGGCAATTTAAATGTAGTGGAGTTCAGTATTTTAACCACTAAGCCACTATAATTTATTTTATTTCTTTATAATTTAAATTTTTTTATAAACTGAGCAACTTACAATATGATAGTTTGCTAACGCCAGATTATTTAAAGGTTAGTGCCCTCATTTTTTTGTATATAGGTGTACTTTGTGCTTGTAGATTTAGCAATATAATCAAAAGGCTTTCAATGAGAACGTAATTCCAAAGTCCAAGAAGCAGTTCTAAATACTTCTCAGCAGGGGAAACAAAACGCTCAGTTTAATTAAAGTTTATGGTTTGAGTACCTCATCTAAACATGTCATGACAGTAAAAAATATGTAAAACATCTTGTAACTGGCACAGAGCTTCACCTGTAGGAAAAATAATTAAAACATTATCTGGAGAAAACATAAATTTTGGTTTACTTCAAGATGTTAAAAACTCATTTAGACTTCCTCATTTCTTCTTCTTTTATTTACAGATTAAATCATCTATTAGAGCAGATGGCTTGTTCTCACAGCACTCATTACCTATGGAGACAATACATCTCATTTTATAACACAGAATAAGGGTAAAGGTCTTGTTTCAATTATTTTCTGTTACATCGTTTTCTTCAGAAAATATATGCAAATAACAATTTTTTATGTAAGTGGGATTTCCCAGATCGAAGTAATTATATTGCATGGGGAACAGCTGTGCGGCCAAATGTTTAGGATGCATCTCACAATCATAATCACCAGCCTGTTGCCTGTTGTATACCCTGTGTACCTTTCACTGTCTTCTGGTAGTCTGCGTTCAAGTTTTGAACTAATGTATCCTCCAAGTTATAAGAACTGATTTCTGGGAAATTGCCCCCAACCCTACGTACTTTGATGTTAAATGACTTTTCTGAACTTTTTGTGCCCATTGGTCAAAGGCGTATTATCCTGGCTGGCCTCACCGCAGCAAAAAATGATCATGGTCTGCTGAAAGCCACCTCATAGTCGATTTTCTCACTCTTTCATGGCAAAAAAGTTTAAGAATCAAGTAATAAAAAGCTTTTATACACACACACACACACACAAACACACACACACACACATGCTTTAAGACTATCAGCACTTCAGTTACAAGTCCTTGTTCTTTTTTATATGGCACAAAGGTTTATCTCCTATATGATGTATGTTGTATAATATGAATATTCTCCATCTGACTGACTGTGCAAGTTATCACAGCTTTGAAGCTAAAAATAATATTTATGGTCACACATTTTGCTTGTTGTGGGCAAATTGTAACATCCTTACACATGTCTCCAGCAGTTATAATGAAGTAAATATAAAAACAAATTAAGGTGACTACGTAAAATAAGGCATAATGATTTCAGGTCTGTATGTGCATTTATGTGTGCATGCATATCTGTCATTAAACTGAAAGCTCACTGTTCCCAAGTGACCGATTGCCTTGCCATTTATGCAAGCCTCAAGTCAAGAACATGCTAAAAACAAAACACAAAATGGCTAGTCGAATGCTGTAATTAAGCACACAGCAATCGGAGCTCAATTATACACACTACGGATAACAATCAAAATGATTATTGTTTATGACTGTTGGCAAGCTTCCAGAAACGCAAAGCACGTTAACACAAGATAATTGCTTTCATGTAATTAACCACACGAAATCCAACAATACTGTACATTTAGATCTAGAAACATCAACAATTATGATAAATGCCAAAATCCTTATGTACTTTATACAGAAACTGTCATGCCACCCACAAGCCAACTAATAATTTGTTTTAACCAAGAAAGATGTTATTTTTCTGGCCTCAGGAGTACAAAAACAGAACAGCTCCTAAAAGAAGGAAGATTGTGAAACAGAGCACATACTTTGGTGGAGCACTTATATTTTAAGAAACAAAATACTGATGGGAAAGTGTGACAATTATAGTTCAAGGGAGAAGAGCAAGATACTAAAATCTAGGACAACCCATGTTCCTCCACAACTACAAAAGAATCAGAAGCAGGTTAAAAGTGTAGCAGAGCGAATGGAAGCTGAATTCTAGTTCAGAAAACACAAAGTACACAAAACAGTTAGAGTACAAAACATCAGTTCTATCAACATTGCATCAGCGCTGGAGATCCAGGTTTAAATCCCGATCTGGGTGGAGCTTTCATGTTCTCTCCATGTCCACTGGGTTGCTTATGGTCTCTCTGGTTTCCTCCCACAGTCCAAAAACCTGGATTTTAGGTAAATTGGCTGCTATAAATTGCCCCTAGTGTGTGTGTGTGTGTGTGTGTGTGTGTGTGTGTGTGTGTGTGTGTGTGTGTGTGTGTCTGTGTGTGTGTGTCTGTGTGTCTGTGTGTCTGTGTGTCTGTGTGAGTGAGTGTTTGCCCAGAGATGGGTGTATCTCCAGTGCCCAAAATGCCAAAGATAATGAGATGATATGAGATAAGACTTAATAATAGTTTATGTGCTTGTCTTGCTAATGTGAGAATTAGACTCAACCATGACATGAAATTTCTGTCATTAGAGAGTTTTATGATATAACTGACTTCATTTCACTGTTTCATTTTCAAAATTAAAAATATTACAAAAAAGAAAATCAATGCAAATCATTCTAAATGTACTTAATTTAATGTAAAATTCTCAGCAAAATGTATATTAAGTAAACCTTGTTTGATTATGCAACATACAAACCTATACAGTATATAGATATGTATTATGTATGACCAGAATATTTAAAAGATTTTTTAAATATAAACAAGGTATAAATGAGTGATTGTTGAATCCTATAACTAAAATAGCTCAGTGACCAAAGCATCAAGAATCCCTTAACCTAACCATAAATAGTAAAAGACACAACAAGACATACTAACCAGACACTTGTTTGTTAAATGACTGTCTTTGTGCTTGTTTAGTTACATTAAATGGAGCAGTTACTGAACTAACAGCCACATTATGAGAAAAACATTTCGGTACAGACTCCATGTCATTTATTCCATGTACAGTTTAAGTAATAAGCCTTTTGCGGTCGCAACAGAACAGGAAACACAGTGTACAGATCAGTAAGCCTCATGGACCTGGATAGGGAATTGCTGCTCATCTCAAGTGCCATTTATAATAAAAAGCTGGGAGCTGGCTTTTATACAGTATGATTGAGCAACTGGAAAACAAATACCCTTAATAAAGAAGCTAGAGTATCTGTCTCGGCAGTGATGGTTTTACTTTGTATATATGTTATTCTTGCCCAGCGATGGATTGGCGCCCTGTCCTGGGTCTATCTGCCCAGCGCCCGAGACGTTCTCCCCTGGATGGGCATGGGGAACCCCACCGCGACCCTAATAGAGGATAAAGCGGGACATAATGAATGAATGAATATATGTTATTCTGTGGTTTTGTCAATGGAGAGGAAAAAGAGATTCTACTGAATGCTATTATAAGAAATTGGACAGAAAATTGACATGATATAATTCCTAATGGATAATGGATGGATGGATGATTAAAGTATAAGTAAATTATAATATAGAAATAAACTTGATTTGGAAACTTTTTCATTACTTAACAATGTTGCTGAAACTTTCATTTTGATTTGATTTCTTATCAATGGTTATGGTTTACGCTTCAGGAATTATTGTAGCGTGTGAAGTGGACAGGCAGACATCTTTTATATAAACCCTCATTCATGCAGAAGAATTGAAAAGGCAACGTGAAACACAGATTACAGTTTATCAGTGCAAGATAATTATTGCAAGGTTGTTTCTTCCAAGAAAGCAAGTCTTTGCTGTCTGTGGGTAAATGATATGAGATGGCCACACTGCTGTCAGAGCCAGTTGAAAGTAAAGATGCAATAACATTTAAATCAAGTACATTGCTATTAAAATACATTTAAATATTGCTTACATAAGCACAACTCGTGTTTCTCATGATAGCGTTTCTATCAGAATCTGATCCTCACAGCATGCTTGTGAACAAAATAGTTTTATGAAAACTTTAGTAAAAAGGTTGTTAGTCATCATGCAGAGGATCTTACAAAACCATCTCCACAAGGTTTAAATTTTATAAATCCACAGTCAGAAAGATTTTGTACGAACAGAGGACATTAAAGACTGTTTTTACATTCCCCTAGAGGGGTCATCCAAGAGTAATGTGGTCCAAGAGCAGTGTGTAACAGCCTCTGAGGTTACAAAGTGACCCAGAGCATCAGCCAAAGTTTTCACATTAGTAATATTAATGTTAACATTCATATTTTCACTCAGGAACATGGGAAAACAATGAAGTGCATGGCTATGTTGCAAAGAGTATGATATTACCCTCAAAGAAATAAAAACATTGGTATAAAACAAGTAGCTATTAGAAAAAGATTTTTTTGGGGATGAGTAACACCAAAACTGAGCTTGAATCTTATAAAAAAAAATTAGTAGTGTAGGAAGACAACTCTAATCACACAAGTTGTTCAATAAAACAAAAAAAAGGTTAATAAGAATGAAGCTTGTTTGAATTAAAAAAAAATTCAAACCTTACTCAAATTGAACAAGTATTAAAAGGTATGAAATGCATAGCAAAATCTTCCAATGTGCACTAAACCCCTTCTATGAAGTTGAAGTGAAACTGTTAGTAATAAGTAGTTGACAGCTTCGTTGCTTTATTTCTAAATTTAGTGACTTATTTGACCCATTTAGAGACTCATTTTAAAACACGTAGCAAATTTAGGAACTGTTTGAACAAACCTCTGTTGCTTTTCATAGAAGACAGTTCCCAGAACTGACTTCTGACAGAAAGACACATCTTTTAATTCATCTGATCAATTAGTGCCAGAAACAAAACAGCGGTCCACATTAAGCACGTACACACCCAGATCCATAATAGGCACCATGTGAAAAGAATGGCGATTATTTGTAATATGAATAGACATCATGATTATAATAGTGCAATAGTGTTAGGGTGTTGGGCTATCAATCTGATTGTTGTCAGCTCAAATCCAATGTCCACTGGCATTACCAAATTGGGTCCTTGGGCAAGACGCCTTAATTGTCATTGCTCTGGAAGAACTGTACCAACATTGTGTTCTGACCCCAACTAAGTTGGGATACTTGTAATTCCCTTTGTAATTCCCTTTGTAAAAAGTGTAAAGTAAATATAATATAGGGGCAATTATGAGCAACCAATTTATCTTGAATGCAAGTTTTTGGACTGTGGGACATGGGGAGAACATGGAAACACCACCTAGTTTGGGATTCAAACCTGGATCCCTAAGGCTGAAAGGCGAACATGGTAGCCACTAAGCCACCGTGCAACTAAAAACAGGACATATTCATGAATACATTTATCTCCTACATTAGTAAAAAAAATATGTAACAATCATACTGTAGCTGGCATATTTGTAAAGAAATTAAAGCAACAATTACATACTTGAGGGTGGCATGATGGCTTAGTGGTTAGCACGTTTGCCTCTCAGCACTAGGGATTCCCGGTTCGAATCCCAATCTGGGTGGAGTGTCCATGTTCTCCTCGTGTCCGTGTGGGTTTCCTCCGGGTCCTCCGGTTTCCTCCCACTGTCCAAAAACATGGATCAAGGTCAATTGAGTTCTCCAAATTACCCCATATAGAGTGTGTCTGTGTGTGTGAGTGTGTGCCCAGCGATAGATTGGCGTCCTGTCCTGGGTGTCTGCCCAGCGCCCGAAACGTTCTCCCCTGGATGGGCATGGGGAACCCCCCGCGTCCCTAGTAGAGGATAAAGTTGAAGATAATGGATGGATGGATGGAGTGTGTCTGTGTGAGTGAGTGTGTACCCAGCGATAGATTGGCACCCTGTACTGGGTGTATCTGCCCAGCGCCCGAAACATTCTCCCACGGATGGGCATGGGGAACCCCCCCGCGACCCTAATATAGGATAAAGCGGAAGATGATGGATGGATGGATAGAGTGTGTCTGTGTGAGTGAGTGAGTGAGTGAGTGCCCAGTGATAGATTGGCGCCCTGTCCTGGGTGTATCTGCCCAGCGCCCGAAACATTCTCCCACGGATGGGCATGGGAAACCCCCCACATCGCTAGTAGAGGACAAAGCAGAAGATAATGGATGATGAATTACATACACCATTGATAACTCCAATAAATCTGTATATGATAACTGTAATAATTGACACATTTCTACGTATGGATTATAAAACCTATATGTACAAACCAGTTGGTTATTGAACTTTAATTAAAGGCAGGTCTGTGTACCTGTTAACCGACGTCAGTGGGGTGATGTGTGGGCTATAAAACATGCTTAAGTAGAGAGAGTAGGGTAAGTGAGGCGTGCTGACCTGCAGGAGGAGACCCTGAGATCGCACTGTTTCCAGGCACGGGGCACTGTGACGTAACGGCCCTAATCTGGCACCCGCACAAAGCATCTGGGTCCAGATGAGAGTGGCAGCGCAGGGTGACGGCTCGTCCGCATGAGTCTCAAAGTTAAACCGAATGAAAGTTGAGAGTATAAAGGAAGAACGGGATTATGTGCTCGGTGCGGGCACTCCGCCTGGCGGCCGTGCTGTTCGCCGGGCTGCGTTTGAATCACGCCGGGATTTTCTTTTGCCCGCCGGTCTGTCGCTGTAGCGCCGAATCCGTCAGCTGTACCGCGGCCACCGAGGCGCACTCCCCGGCGGCGTCCTCCATCCGCAGCATGTACGAGCGCCACACCTTCACTCCAAACGACGGCGTTTAAACAACTATTACATTCATTTTTTTGCGAATGAGCCTCGTATTTATGTTTCTGTTTTCTTGCAGAAGACTCGCCTATTTGCCCTTCCAACAAGTACACAGCAGAACTTTTCAAGGTCTCCTCAACGTGTCGAGAATGTGAGTTTGGCTTTAAAATACATTTCCTACAATGTGCAGCATAACTGTGTAACTATTGTACTTTACTGTATTTTACTTTACTCTACTCTAGCAAAACTTAGTATTTAGGCATTGATTTTTCTTTCTCTGAACAACAATGTCAACAGTAAAATAGAAGCAAACATTAAATATTAAAAATATATATGCTATGGGATATCTTATTAAGATATCCATAATCAGCCATTATTTGGTATTGGGGCTTTTCCATTAATAATGTTAAATTCATTGAATAATTAGTAACTTTACATTTAAGCGTGTAAGTGTGTGTAATATTGCCACCTGAGTGAATTTTAAAATTAGCCAGTGTTGATTATATATCCATTTAACCATATATATATATATATATGATAGATAATATATAATAGGTCTCCAAATTAGCCCATAGTTCCATAGTGTGTGCATAGTTCCACTTACTCTCAAGCTGTACACAATGTTTTTACCATATATATATATATATATATATATATATATATATATATATATATATATATATATATATATATATATATAATGATCTCATTTGACTGCAGTATTTACATACAGTGGATTTTTTTCCTCCACATTTAACCCATCTGTGCAGTAAAACACACACATATACACACACTGAGTGAAGTGAATACATGTGCCCAGAGCAGTGGGCAGCCCTGTACACAGTGCCCAGGGAACAATGGTACACAAGACTTATATTTGTATTTTGTTTGTATTGTATGTTCAGCCTATTGGTTTGGCCCAGTTTAAAGTCACAGTTTCTCATGTGACCTTTGAGTAAATTAATTGCCTGGCCCTGGACTGAAGGCCTGGATGAGGTGTTCTCCCTGTTAGTGTCAGATGATATTCCATCTACCCTTATGACCCTAGAATGGATAAGCAACTTCTTGATTGGGCAAGTTTCTTGACAGCTCAAACCAGTCTGGGCATTTTCTGTTGCTAAATGTATTTTTTTTTCTAAAAACAGCCATCATGTCATGGTAAAAAAAACCACATATATCTTTTATTTGTACTGATGGTTAGTGTGGTAATTATCTGAAGCCACATGCCAAAATCTGCAAGATTTTATTTACTGCACTGCTTCCACATGATTGGCTGATTAGACAAATTTATAAATAAATAGATGCACCTTTGATAAGTTTAGTTACAAGTTCTTTATTGGAACTTGCATTTAGCATTTATCGCTGTTAGTTTAATGGTCATTGTTAATATAACCACTGGAGAAATAATTCTAATAGCTCAAACCAGTTTTCTCATATTTGTTCTCATACATAATGTTTCAACAAAATGTTTTCCGTGAATTATTTCTAAAGATGAAAAGAATAAAACAATACAAGACATTGTCTTGATCTTATATTGATAACCCTCTGTAATTAGTTTGAAATGGAAAAGACAACTAGGGAACCAATTACACAGTAAGAGAGAGGAGGGTGCCACATAGGTAAGGAAATTTTTATAGCATTTCAAAAAGAGTAAGTGGTTCCTGATTGTGCTTAAAATGAAAACAGCTGGTTAAGAAAAGTGTTTTGGCAGAACACAAAAAATCTAGCAGAAAATCAAGGCTGTACATCAGCAACTTTGTTTTTTTCTGGTTAATTGCACTCCATGAATCTAAGAAAGACAACTATGATAAAAAAAATTCTAAATGATTTTTGTAGCAGAGTGTTAACACAAAATAAGAATCACTGACCAACATCTGTCCTACAGGCCATGAGATTTCAATTATCATGGGGTCCATGATCCCAGTAACTAAAAGAATGGAATTCTGTCTGTTTTGTCTTTTCAACAGTGAAATTACCCAAAGCGACTCAGTCAGAAAAATACAAGCCCAGGCATTTTTCTCTATCCATAGTCTTGTGGAAATGTAAGTCTTCACTTTAGACACATTTATTTTCCATATTTAAATAAAGGAAAAAAGACTGTGACTGTTTGAAGAACCAAAACAAGCAATGATTGCATGATTCTGTCTATTGCTAATCGATCAACTGATAGGGCACTAATTTTTACATAGCTACAACTTACTTAATTGATATATAAGTATATGATGGCTTTAAAAGCTTTAAAGGCAACAGTTGCCTCATAGCAACAGTTGCCAGATGACTGAGTACTCTTAACTGTTTACCTAATTCTATCTGCCAATTAATATGGCAGAATAATAGTATGTACAAGTGAAAGTAGAGCTTTAATTGTTAATTTTCTTTTGTTTTGTCTTTTTCAGCTCAATCCAGAATGTAGTTCAACTGTCAAATATAGAAAAGGGGGCTTTCACCGACCTGCCCAGATTGCAATACCTGTAATAACATTTAACACTCTAATTAAAAGTGTATGTTAAAATGCTTAAACATTGCAGCCCAGTTGCAGTTATCAGTCACCTACAAAGTTATTATATATATTGCCAGATCTTTTCAAGCCTATCTCTTAAGCTCTATATACACACATTATAAGTGTACAAATGCTAAAATGCATCACATGCAAATTGACCTTGAAGTTGGCTAAGACCTGTGTTTAGCAAAGAATCATACATGCACAAGTAAACAACAAACACAAGTAACTAAACAGGTTTACTCTCTTCATATGGGCAAGCAGGCCATTTCACACACAATCAAAACCATTACTGGAATCTTTTACTACCAGCTTCAGCTGGTATTAGTCACACATACCTTTGTATGTACGATAGTATAACATCACCTATACAACACCAACACCAACTATAGGCAATACAAAGTTACTGCTATTCCGGTTGAAAAAACATTTTCTAAAAGTTTTCTTCCTTTTGCTTATTGTATTTAGGAGCATCTGTAATACTGGACTGAAACACTTTCCAGGCTTTTTTCCTATAGCCTCATTACGCATGGAATTCTTCCTGTGAGTATTGTTGTCTTAAACTTTAATATTCTTAATTACTGTCCTTTCATGTGTACCTGCATCAATGTATTTAATAATCTACTAATCTTGATTACTAAGTCACAGGAAAAAAATACATTTACATTTTCATATTACTAATCCACCAAAAAACTTGGGACATACATGTACGTACATGCTTTAATAACAAACTGTATTCGTGCAACACACATGAAAAATGTCAAAATATTATAGTAACAGGTTGAACATGTTAAATCTACACAAATATAACCTCTTCTACCTGCGATGCAAAGCTGCAGCAGTATATTATTAGTTAATATCAAGCTTATGAAAAACAATACAAATAACAGTTCCTATTAGACAAGCAAACTGTTTATTCTAGCATCTGGTGACCGCAACTGTTCGGTTCAATCACCCTAAACCAATAGCTTGGACACAATGTGATATTATTGTAGTTTGGTTACTTATTCAATTTGTTTTGTGCAGGGAGATCTCTGACAACATGCACTTAACTGAAATACCAGCCAATGTGTTTCAAGGCTTATCCAAGGAGAATATGTTCTTGTGAGTACACCACCAACACAGTGTATACCATGTGACCACACAGTGTCTAACCTGTACTGTGATCTTAGTTAAATGTTTGAAATCATTTACCATTTTTGGTTGGCTGGACTGAGTTAGAGTACTGACTACACACAAAATGGTCTTTATAAGGACTCTTATGTTTAGAGCGTAATGAAATGAACAAGTTATGTAATAAACATAAAGAATTCAACAGATTGTGACCACCATTTTCCAAGAGAATGGTAATAGTTTAAATAAAATCCACGTCAACATAGCTTTGAGCATATAGTGCAATTTTTTAAGTTCCCTTTTACCTGTATGCTATTTATAACTAAAGGTATGACTAAAATATGATTACTAGACTAAAATGACTAAATGTATATATATTTTTTTATATTCACTGTAGTTTAAGAACTTAAATAATTAGCATGAAGGCCTTCACTGGCAAAGACTACCAGAGACATTATTTTGGCCTTGCAAATAGAACATCTGATAAACAGTGTTCCAAATGTGTTTGCACTGATAAAAAAAAATATGTAGATTTTAAGTAAATTTGTCAATTATTGATTTTGGTTGTACAAAGTATTTTTATGGAATGACTAATATAAAACTTTTTTCAACTTTATTTAACTTTATGTTGTGTCACTTTGTCAGGAATCTTGTCAGGAATGGATTTACTGAGATAAAAGCACATGCCTTCAATGGAACCAAAGTGGAAAAGTTGTAGGTATCTCTCATCAGAGGACCAATTTTATTCTTTATGATATATGCACCTTCTATATTTACACTTCTATAGCTAAATCTTCTTGTTTCTACATGTATTGTTAATTTTTCTGGGCTCTACTTAACATTCCGATTTAGTTCATTTATCAGTTTCTTCCCATTCTATGCTATCCCAATTTATTCTGTACTTTAATGAACGGGAACCACAGAGGTATTATTATTATTATTATAGTTGTGGTGGATGATTACCTAGCACTGCAGTGGTACTAATGTGCTGGTATGACTAGATCAGTACTGACACAACAGTACTGCTGGAATTTTTAACACTCTATGTGCACTTTGTTTTACATATTTACATTATTGCTTCATTTAGTAAATGTAAAGACATACACTAACTTATTTTTCACTAGCTCTCACTAATAAGATGTTAATAATTTAAATAGCTCTGCTGTGCTTAAACCAGTGCAACACAGAATTCTAGCACATCAGTTTCAATGCAGTGTTGTGAATCATTTAGCGCCCAAATGGTTTCCGTTTTGTGAAGGTCCTAACAATTAGATGAAAAAGCAAAGCAGACTAACAGTTTCTAATTGCAAAACTCCAAAGGGCATCTGGAATGATAAAAATGATAAAAAATGGACATGTATGGAAACAATGAGGTATACAGGGTAAAGTGGGCAGTAAATGATCATCCCTGATCACGTATTAGGGAGGACTGTTTGTATTATGATTAAAGTATCAAACCAAAGGACAAATAGTAAGGAACAGAATGTACAAGTAAATAATGTTAAATGAGACAAAACACTGATTGAATGCTCAATGTCTAAATAAACAGTTGCTTTTTCTTGATGCATATCCAGTGTGAGTGTTTACAGTTCTGGAGTGATTAGATTAATGCTGTGGTCAAAATTACATTCGCATGCAGTCTGCGTGTTATATCTTCAACACTGTCCAATATGTGAGACTGCAAAAACATCAGCCTTACAACATCCTGCGTAAAAAACAGCCATAATAAGTAAATGTGCCATCTAAATGGTAGGAGCCATGTTTGGTAGATATTAAGCACCACATTAAAGCAATAAAAGCCCTAATATAATATAATATAATATAATATAATATAATAAACTCATGAACCAATACTTAAACTAGATTATGTTACAAAAAGTCTAAAGTGTGTAGTTATTGCCCGGCCGCTGAAGGAGGAAGGAGTCTACTATGAAGTTGTTCCTTACTTGTTGCTCTTTGGGGGTTCAGGCTTAGAACACTGTAAAACTGATTTGAGACAATCTATTACTGTAAAAAAAAGTGCTATATGAAATAAATAAACAACAAATGAAATGAAATGCTTGTTGTCTAGACATGAAAATTGTAGAATTCTTTGTAGAATTCTATTCTTTCTTTTAGGATTTTGAGGGACAACAGACAGCTTACAGAGTTCCATGAAGATGCTTTTGAGGGTGCTACAGGACCAACTTTACTGTAAGTTCCTAAATCTGTTTTCAATTAAAATTTCAAAAGCCTTAAAGCAAAGTAAGTGTAAGAACATACAAGTTTGATTTGAACAGTTTGAATTTACTAAAAGATTTACTATCATTATTATCTGGTAGTCAAGGTCTGTGTGTATCATCTGCTCTCTGAGAGACTGGCTATAAAAATGTTTCAAGGCAAGTTTGCTTCTACCCTGAACTTTATAACCTTGATATGAAAAGAGGTATTAAGCCAGCCACATGGTCTTATTACTGTAGGGAAAAAAGGTTTTTGTAATGTACAGTACAGCACAATACTGGGGTAAAGACGCTGTGTTTGTGCCACGTTAAGGCAAAAAACAACATCTAGATGGACTTTGTAGTTTTACAAATGCACATTGTAGTCCATCTGTGTTCTTTGTTTTTGTTAGTCCCCTGTTGGTTCTCGGTTTTTTATTGGTCAGGACCATCACAGAACAGGTATTATTTAGGTGGTGGACTGTTTATTGTCAGTTCTGCAGTGCCAAACTTGTCCAAACTTTTGACTGATATTGTATATTATATAGGAGTTCAGTTGTGATTTTGTATTAACAGCTTTAAAAACATCTAAACCAATTATCTCACATTTCTGTCTGTGTAGGGATGTCTCATCGACTGCTCTTCACACACTTCCGACACATGGTCTCGGAGAGGTGAAGGTACTGATAGCTCGGTCTACGCCTGCCCTCAAGACTCTTCCACCTTTGGAATTCCTTTCGAACCTGCAGGAAGCTGATCTAACTTATCCAAGCCACTGCTGTGCTTTTAACAACTGGAGACGCAACAATAGGTCAGAATCACACGTAGGCAGGACACTATAAAAGTTTTTGAAGGGTGTGCTTCTTGAACATCAAAAAAAAAAATTACACCTTATACATTTATGACAAATTATTAATAAAGCATGTTTTTTTATTCTTTATCTCTTTTGTTTCCCAGAGAAAATGATGTATTTGGTCGCTTTCGGAATCTTACCAAACTCTGTGAGATCTCTGACCAGGCAGATATCACGTAAGATGGCATATCAATGTGTGGCAAAATAAAAAAAAGTCACAAATGAATATTTAATACAGACCATTTCCACGCTGGCTTTTTTACTTTTCTCATATAATGCTGTGATTTTACCAAGTAAAATATTTTTCTCCATTTCTCTTTTTGCACAGTGACCCATCAGAAGACCTCTCTGATTATTATGACATCAATTTTCATTACCCAGATTTGGATCTATGTCTCAGCAGTAGCCCCATCAAATGCTCCCCTGAACCAGATGCATTCAACCCTTGTGAGGACTTGTTGGGTCACACCCTTCTACGTGCCGTTACATGGATCGTCACCGCCTTTGCTCTTGTGGGCAATCTGACCGTGCTGCTCGTCCTCGTCCTGAGCCATCAGAAAATGAGCGTCTCAAGGTTCCTTATGTGTAATTTGGCCTTTGCTGACTTGTGCATGGGCCTTTACCTGCTGCTCATTGCGCTGGCAGACTACCGTTCCCGTCAGCAGTATTATAACTATGCCACAGACTGGCAGACGGGCATGGGCTGTGGTGTAGCTGGATTCCTGACCGTTTTGTCCAGCGAGCTTTCCGTCTTCACCCTAACTATGATCACTTTGGAGCGTTGGCACACCATCACGCATGCCATGCAGATGAGTAGGAGGCTGAGGCTCCGTCATGTGGCTACCCTTATGGCTGCGGGATGGGGATTTTCTGTTGTAATGGCTCTTCTACCCGTACTTGGGGTCAGTAGTTACACCAAGGTAAGCATATGCCTCCCAATGGACATCGAAACACCAGTTTCACAAGGCTACGTGGTTGCCGTTCTGGTTTTAAACGTTGCAGCCTTTCTGATGGTGTGCTCGAGCTACACAGGAATTTACTTGAGCGTCCGCAACCCAAATGTGCCGACGCGCCACGGAGATACACGGATGGCCAAAAGGATGGCAGTTCTCATCTTCACAGACTTTCTATGTATGGCACCAATCTCATTTTTTGCCATTTCTGCTGCTTTACGAATGCCACTGATCACGGTTTCCCAGTCCAAAATCCTTCTTATCCTCTTCTACCCAATCAACTCACTGTGTAACCCATTCCTCTACACCATATTCACACGAGCCTTTCGCAGGGACATGTATCTGCTGTTGAGTCGCTGTGGCTGCTGCCACTCCCAGGCAGAGTTCTACAGAACACGGGGTCTATCAGGAGTCACCCTGACTCCAAAGAACCAAAGCTCTAAAACATACCAGTTTCATGCCTACCACATCAAACTGCAAGGTTGCTTCTTTAATAAAGACGCAACATGAACTTTATGGATTAATATATTTATCATAAACTTATTTTCTAATGGACTTTGTAATTTTTGTACATACTGTGAAAACGAGCCTCATACTGTGAAAGGACTTTTTACCGTCCTGTCTTATAAACAAGAGCATCTTTTTTATGAAATGTAGTTTAAATGATTTACAAAACCCTCCAGTGAGAATACACTCAGTCTCATGTGCTAAAATACAGAACTGTTGTTTACTTACTTTGGACCAATAAATGGTGACTTAGTATTTATAGATCTATTGTTTCTGCTGTTGAAGTAAAGCTGGAAATGCACTTACTTTTTTACCAGTTGCATTATGAAGGTCTCTGCTTTTGTATTCGTCTATGTACTGGGTATTTTACCAAATGTTTCCACTAGAGAACGCGCCAGAGAACTTAAGCTATAGAACACTTTAATACGCATGTTGTTGACATGTAAACAAGTCAAACTCTTCTACGTTGGATCTTTCGGAAGCGTATAATTTATTTATGAGAACATCCACAGCCTGCATCAACTGATACAGGATGCAAGAGGCAGCCATCCTGCACAAATGAATACACACGTAAAACCATGTGGTTGGTTTCGGCTGGAATATAAAATGTCTGTGACATAAATTTCTAATAAAATCATTTTCAAATTTAACCCTTTGTTGACTTGTGTTCATTTTGTAAATTTTGCAGTGGAACCAAACGCAGGAAATTGTTATCTGTTCTATTAATTTACACACTCTGTCATACTATAGCTGGATGGAAGGCAACACCTCTCGTTACTGCTGCCTTGTTGCAGCCTTCATCATCCAGTTAATCAGTTCCATATTCACGCTATGTAGTTCTACAATTACAAACTGTAATCTGTTATCACTTATTCTGTTCTATGATGTGAGCCACATAAAGCAATTATTATTTGGTTAGTTATTTAGTTTACACTAACTGCAGCAATGACTAAGATACCATCTTAAATGATATAAGGTGAAACAATAAAGTATTGCTTATTGAGGTGCACTGTTGGTGGAAAGCCTTGGAAAATGGCAGTATTTGATCCAGTGCCACATACTGTACACTAACCAACTATACTAATCAACCATCCAAATAATACCTGCTCTCCTAAGGAGACTAATTAAGTAAGGCTGTAATTGCAGCTATATATGATATTTAAAAGTAAAAAGAATAACATACGTGTACATAATAAAGAGGTGGTGGTCACCATTACATATTTTATATAGATCATTTAGTTAAGTAATACTTGTTAAAATATTAGTAAGTGAAAATTGTTGCTTGTTTTTAAGAAAATTTGTGCATAATGAAAATCCATGCTTACAATTTATGACTAGTGTGAACTGTAGAGAACAGAACACATTCATTTGTAAACATTCAGATAAAAATGTTGTTTTAAAGCAAGTGTTTTGGTCCAAAATCATTCATATAGGCTTTTTCAAATAAATTTCCAAACACTATGATGAACTGAAAAAGCATAAAGAAAAGTTCAATTTATGGATTTGATAACCTTTATAAGCAATATTTGATGCAGTTAGAATTTGATTTTCAGTAGAAATTGGGCATTTTTATGTCGAGACTGCGAGTATTTTGTGTTTGTGTGTGTCCTACAAAATATATTATTTATATACTGTATATATATATATATATATATATATATATATATATATATATATATATACACACACACACATATATACATACATACATACACACAGTGCTTTCCTATTAATTTTTTTTTAAATTTTTAAATAAATGACAGACCAGTTGAGTTTTGTCGATGCATTTCATTAAATTAAAAGAAATTATAATAATAAAACTGAACTCTTTTAGCCTTTCAGGCCATTTAAAGCACACTACACTATGACACACTTGCACTCTATAAAAATAAATACTAATAAGCTGAACTTACATACAGAGAATGGGTCTGTTACATAAAGATGGGTCTTAACATCTCCAAAGAAAAAAAAAAAGGCAGCATTGCCACAACTCCAATAAACCCCAATATATTTATCAGTTATAACAAAAATGTCTATAATAGCTTTAACACAAACAAATAAATAAACATAAGATAAATGGCAAGAAGCTTTTCTTTGTATTAAACTCATGCTTCAGTTCTCATGCTCAGCTCACCACTCAGCTTCACCGACAGCTTTAGAAAAAACATAGTCCTTTCCACTGTAGCACATCACACCATCCTTCAGGTAGAACTTCCATCTGTTTTTACTACGATGAATCTGTCACAAGCCAGTAAGGTTTGGGTTATAATTAATTATTACATAATTATATTGCAATGAGTTGCATAAATGAACTTTGACCTAAATTGGCTATAAAAATCAATAAATCAAGTTGATTCTAAATCAACAATTTACTTTCCTGATTTGGGCCAATTAACCAGGTTAGATTTTTTTAGTAAAGATATTTGACTGTAGACTGTATGTCTAACTTCATAATTATTTCTCAATTTTTCCTTCAGAATAAAGATAAATCAGTTATGAACAGAAAAAGTTAATTTAGGTGAGCAAAGAAAAGATAATTTTTTTGGAGAGAATGATGACTTTCTTGACTGTGAGAAAGGGATTTAGAAAAAGAATTCATACTTCAACCACCTTTTAAACATCACTTACTTGCGATGTTTAAGAGGTGATTGAAGTTTGATTTTTTTTCCAAATCCCTGTCTCACGGGTAAGTAAATATCATGCATTTGCCAAATTTAGGTCTCACCTTATCATACTGACAAACGATGACATTCTCAGTATCAAAGATTTCTGGAATGTCCTGCTCGCTTACATCATCTCCAGAGTTAAGAGGATCCTAAACATAAAACAAAAGTGTGTGCTAAAATGTATTTCTTTACATTTAATTTATCACAGTTCCAATTTAGTCATTAAACATTCCATTTAAAAAGCATGAGACCAAACAAAAACTTTCACTTTGTAAGAAAGGCTTTGTGCAAAACCAGAAGTCAAAAAATTAAATAGATGTTTGCTTTAAAGAGCCTTATGTTTGACAAAATATGACTTGAAAATTTTTAGTCTGTGGAGCTCACAGTTTCAATACATCCTAATATGTTAGTAAACAACTGATTAGGTATATATGGTGACTGTCTGGATGTTGATAGCTGGTTGGGTAAGGCAATTCAAGTGTTTACTGACAATTTGGCAGTAAGTAGATTTTTTCGTTAACAGAAGGTGGTGCTGATGCATTGCAGTTGGGTGCCAAGGTTACAAGACCTTTGGGAACTCTGGATGAAATGTTGTAATACCACAAAAAGGTATCTAAACAACACAATAACAAATGAGTGCTGGATTCAGAGCTAAATCTCAAGTATATTAGCATCTAGAATCTACGCCAGAAATCTATGCTGCATGCCAGTGAAACTTAGTTTTATAAAATCGCTGTGCAGTCCTCACCTCCTCTTCTTCTTCTTCCAGCTCAGGTCCATCACTGTCAACACTGGAGCTGCTATTGGCATCGCTGCTTCCTTCAGCTCCCTGCAGAACATGAAGAGCCTCTGCATTGATAATTCCCAGAAATTCATTCTCTCCAATAGGCCCGGCATCCTCTCCATCCCGCTCTTCATCTCCCGGCTCCGAGCTGCTGTCACACGTCCCGTCAAGCTGTGCTATGTCCGTCAATTCGTTGAAGTTGTAATCTCTCAGGAATTCCATCTCCATCTGAGGAAACATATTGAAGATATGATTCAGCCTGATTACTTAAGGTATATACCAAAGCACGATTTTTTTTTTTATTCCCAAGTTAATATTTTAACTCAACACATTTCTCTAGGACAGTGATCACAATGCTTTCAGTTTATTTTTAGCTTTATTCCCTTGTTCCCAAACTTTGCACACATATTGAGATCAAATAAAAAAAAAATTACTGAAAACGCACGTGAATCTTTCATATGCATGTCAAATATCATACAAATGAAAGTTTCAGCCATGTTTATTCAAATTCACTTTGTATATATTTTTTTCATCTATTTTGCTTGTACATATTTAAACTAAAATATCCAAATTAAAACAGACATAAAATGTCAATGAGGAAACTTAAATGGCTGATTTCCACATCTAACATATCTAAGCTTTGAAGCACATTGCCTCACACCCTAATTTTTAATACTTGAAATAAATGTAAAAAATACATATGATTTACTTATAAGAATCTACCTTAAGCACACCGTCCGGTGTCCTTTCCAGATCGGGCAGGAAATTAAATGTCCCCTCAGTGTTGACTGACGCTGGCTTTTCTTCCTGCTCCTCTTTAACAACACTCTCCACTATCTGTTCTGTGGAGTACGATAGGGGTGTGCTCATGTCCAATGGCTGAGGGCTAAAATCAATGCCATCCAGTGTAAACTCTTCCTTTCTTTCTGGGGTAGTGTGAGAAGCCTGGAAGTTGATTTGAGGCTCAGCATTTTGAGGGGCTGAAGAATTCTGGGAGATGTGGTTATCTGGGGTCAGCTGGTTTTGGCTTTGGTACTGTGAAGCCTGTGGTGCTTTGGATGCTTGAGAACTTGGCACAGCTTGCTGGCATGGAGGAGGCACCTGGGCAGGCATGTTATGAATGATAGCAGCAGACAAATGTCTTTGTTCTACTAGGGGTTGTCGGCCTTGAGGTTGGCAACCTGGGGCTTGGGTCACCATTACAGGAACATTGACTTTATATAAATGGCCTGCAAGTATAAATAAAGGACCAAAATAAAAAAAAAACTACTCATTTGTCATGTATTTTTTATCTTATTGTTTTTTGATACAAAACATGACTTTCAACATTAATTACATTATATTAAAATTAAATTAAATCAAGTGGATTGGCTGATGTGCAATGACCCTTTAGTCCCTAATACAACATCACATTGTGGGGAGAACATTCTACAACATCCTTCCTGCACCTGTTCAAGATTCAGACAACGTTAAAAGACTAGATCAAAATATTTAATTGCATAAACTTTAAATTGATATTCATGAAACTGAGCAGCTGTGTATATAGTACTAAAGTACTATATACTTAGTTTACTACTTATTGAGGACTTTTGTAATTTTGTGAAGCTGATTTTGGATTAAGTTTATTTGTAAAAGGTGCCAGTAGAATGGCAGTGTTAACAAAACAATTCAGATACTCTACAGTGTGTGTGTGTGTTTAACTACACGGATTCCTGTGTGTGAACACACTAGGCAAAATAGATCACTTTATAATTCTTTCATTCATTATCTCCCGCTTTATCCTCTATTAGGGTCGCGGTGCTGGGCAGATAGACCCAGGACAGGGCGCCAATCCATCACTGGGCACACACTCACTCACACAGACACACTCTATATGGGGCAATTTTGAGAATTCAATTGACTTGACCCATGTTTTTGGACTGTGGGAGAAAACCGGAGAACCCGGAGGAAACCCACGCAGACAAGGGGCACTTTATAATTGTATTCTCAAAATGTAACATAGTATAATGCAAATTATTTCTTTAAAATTTAACAAAAAGTAATGCTGTTATCATGAACTGAAACAGTATATTTAATGAGTCATATTTTATTTATTTGTCATCTACAAACTAAAATATCTACCCAAATTATAATTCTCTGATAATCTAGTTAGGGTAGGTGAAGATAGACATTGATTTAAACCTTACCTGAGGCAGTCTGTAGAGTCACTCCAGCAGGGATCTGAACAGGATAAGTTACGCCAGGTGGAAGTGAAAATGTTGCAATCGTGCCAGAAGGGTTCTGAAAAGAACAATTTTAAATGGGCAAAAAATAGATGTTATTTAAACAAAATATTCCATACACACTTACAGTTTACACCAATGTACTAAACTCATGTTTAAATGTTAATAACAGGACAGGTTTTAATTTGTAAACATTAAAAGATAAAATGGCCAAAATTTGGATAAATGAAATGGATAAAAAAAAAATTATTGTTTTTCTGTTAAACATATCCTGAAAACATTCCACTTACTGCTTTAGCTGTGAAGGTCTGTGCATGCTGCCTGGCTGTAACAACTACCGGGGCTGAAAGAAAAAACACAATCTATTATTAAAAACAATGTGTTTCAATGTGACTTTTTTGTTTGGTTTTATAATAAAACATTTTTTAAAATTATATTAAAAAAATATATAGGGTGGTTAGGGAAGTAATACAGATTGACACCCTGAACATACCACCAACCCATCTCAGGGCAGACAAACACAAGCACTTCTTCGCAAATACGACAAACATGTATTCAGATATATATTCAGTACCACAAAAATAAATGTTTTCTTCACTTATGATTAGGAAAACAATGTTCTATGTGAATGCATAAGTAATTAAACTCACCTGAAGGATTCTGTATGGGTTGTGAATAATTAGCAGGAAGCTGTAGAACAAAATTGGAGGGATTGTTGTCTTTTGAAAAGCCTTCCACGGCTTTGGACTGCAAAACCTTTGACTCCCAAAGCTATCAGAGAAAAAAAAAATTTTTTTTTTTTTTTTTTGCACAAAAGGAATGTCTAATAAAGACAGATTAAACAAAGAAGGTATCTCACAGATGTATTTATGTAGATTGAAGTTTTAAGTAAAAATTAACTAATCTACTGCAACACATTATAGTAGATTGTATTCTTTTTAATATATCTTTTGAGAAGTTTAATATTTTTAGGTATAGGTTGGTAAAATGTGAAGAACGCAGGGGAATTCAGTTAAAAACGTGTTATATTTGAGTGCACACTAAATATATAGAAATCTTTTACCTGTCTCAGCTCTTCTAACACAGTCTCGTTCACTCCTTCATCGAGAAACAACTCTCTCAAACTCTCGATCACATCGTCAATAATGGACAGATAGAGTTTTGGCTAAAAAAATTTTTAAAAACATCAAAGCGTCAGTGAATTATTAACCCAGTCGTTATGAGTGTATTGTATGGAAAGAAAGAAAAAAAAACTTTTTATAAACTTTTTAATTTTAGAATTCGGAGACAAAAAGTCAGAATTCATTCATTCATTATCTTCTGCTTTATCCTCTATTAGGGTCGCGGTGGGGTTCCCCATGCCCATCCAGGGGAGAACGTTTCGGGCGCTGGGCAGATACACCCAGGACAGGGCGCCAATCCATCGCTGGGCACACACTTACTCACACTGACACACTCTATATGGGGCAATTTGGAGAACTCAACTGACTTGTTCCATGTTTTTGGACTGTGGGAGGAAACCGGAGAACCCAGAGGAAACCCACACGGACACGGGGAGAACATGGAAACTCCACCCAGATGGGGATTCGAACCGGGAATCCCTAGCGCTGAGAGGAAAACATGCCAACCACTAAGCCACCGTGCCGCCCAGTCAGAATTCAATTTTTCAAAAAAGAAAAACTCTGTCCCCAACTCTGTCCATAAGGCAGAATCACTAAGCAGTTTTAAGAAACTACTGAAGACGCATCTTTTTAACAAATACCCGTTGTAAAAAAATAATAATAAAAGGGTGGGGGGGCACAGCATCAAATAACAAACAGGTTTGATGATTTTACAGTACAGTTGCTTTTACATTTGGTCATTTATTGGACACTTTTATCCAAAGTGACTTACAAGGTGAGCACAGGGTTAATCACAACATCCCTGGAGCAATGAGGGTTTAGGGTCTTGCTCAAGGACCCACATTGGTAACTTCAGTGGACCTGGGATTTGAACCCACAACCTTCAGATTGATAGCCGAACACTCTAAACACTGAGCTACCGTGTCTGGATGAGTTGTAGTGTAATTAGTGGTTGCCTGGAGCAATGAGGGTTAAGGTTCTTGCTCAAGAACCCACATTGGTAACTTCAGTGGACCTGGGATTTGAACCCCCAACCTTCAGATTGATAACCCAATGCCTATGCTACCGTGCCCTACCGGTTTTCTGCATAACTTCTGACTTGTAATGTTCTCATTTGTAAGTCGGTTTGGATAAAAGCGTCTGCTAAATGACTGAATGTAAATATAATGTAAATGTAAAAAAAAAAAAAAAAAAGTACCTCAGAATTCTGACTTCGTAAGTATTGCTATGGCGGCACGGTGGTTTAGTGGTTAGCATGTTCGCCTCTCAGCATTAGGGATTCCCGGTTCGAATCCCCATCTGGGTGGAGTTTCCATGTTCTCCCCGTGTCCGCGTGGGTTTTCTCCGGGTTCTCTGGTTTCCTCCCACAGTCCAAAAACATGGATCAAGTCAATTGAATTCTCCAAATTGCCCCATATAGAGTGTGTCTGTGTGAGTGAGTGTGTGTCCAGTGATAGATTGCCCCCTGTTCTGGGTGTATCTGCCCAGCGCCTGAGACGTTCTCCCCTGGATGGGCATGGGGAACCCCACCGCGACACTAATAGAGGATAAAGCGGAAGATAATGGATGAATGAATGAATGAATGAATAAGTATTGCTCTGTTACTTACCAGAGCGTTTGAGTTGGAGAGCATCGTGATGATGGAGATCTTTAACTCTGATTCTCACTCACAACGAACTCGCCGCTTGATGAAGTTTGCACAGCTGTTTCAATCAACTCCAAATCCGACACCAATCTGCGAGTCAATCACCGAGTCGACTCACTATCACATTGAAATAAGACGTCGATTTCAGCAAGAATTGAATCAACTCGAGTACGAGTCGAGTAGTGCAGATAGAACCTTGACTTTAGATTATTCATAAATATTTCATATCATCCATCCATTCATTATCTTCCACTTTATCCTCATCTAGGGGGGGGGTTCCCCATGCCCATCCAGGGGAGAACGTTTCGGGCGCTGGGCAGATACACCCAGGACAGGACGCCAATCTATCGCTGGACACACACTCACTCACACAGACACACTCTATAAGGGGCAATTTGGAGAACTCAATTGAATTGATCCATGTTTTTGGACTGTGGGAGGAAACCGGAGAACCCGGAGGAAACCCACGCGGACACGGGGAGAACATGGAAACTCCACCCAGATGGGGATTCAAACCGGGAATCCCTAGTGCTGAGAGGAGAACATGCTAACCACTAAGCTATCGTGCCGCCCGAGTTTAGAGTCAAGTCGAATATTTCAGATAGAAGCTTGACTTTAGGGGGGGGGGGGTTCCCCATGCCCATCCAGGGGAGAATGTTTCGGGCGCTGGGCAGATACACCAAGGACAGGGCGCCAATCCATCGCTGGGCACACAGTCACTCACACAGACACTATATATGGGGCAATTTTTGGGAGAATTCAATTGACCTGGATCCATGTTTTTGGACTGTGGGAGGAAACCGGAGAACCCGGAGGAAACCCACACGGACACAGGGAGAACATGGAAACTCCACCCAGATTGGGATTCGAACCGGGAATCCCTAGCGCTGAGAGGAGAACATGCTAAACACTAAGCCACCGTGCCACCCTGTTTGATATCAGTGTAGGTTAATCATATTTACAGCTATTTATTCATATATTGGTCCATGCATCTTTAAGATTTAAGGTTAAGTGTGGAATTGAACAGAATTCAGATAAAAACATGTCTGTTTGTGTTCTACAGTACATACTGTGTACGTCCCCTTTACTCTTCTTTAATGGTCAGGACCCCAATAGTACCACCACAGAGCAGGGATTATTTGGTTGGTGGATTATTCCTATCCCAGCAGTGTCACTGAGGTATTTAAATGAAACTACAGCAGCACTGCTGCACTAAAAAAACCCTCACCACATCAGTGTCACTGCAGAACTGACAATAAACAATCCACCACCCAAATTATACCTGTTCTGTGATGCTCCTGGCCAACAGAGAACCAACAGGGGACTAAAAAAATAAAAAAAGAGAAGAAATTGATTCCAAACTTTTGACTGATACTTTAAAATAAGGTGTCTGGTCTTCCATGATAATATTTGTCATGAGGCATAATTCAGAGCAAAATGATGTGTTTATTGTCGACATCACAAACATTACATCACAATATTAAATAATGTTAGAGTCAATGTAAGGCCTGAACTGTAAATGTTAGTGTGTGCTGCAAATAATGTTGCAAATAATAATAACATGAACTTAATAAAATGTATACATTAGATCATCTCAGTATGTAATCTTGTTTTATCAGCTAAAGTGCAACAACAATGTAAGCAACTGAACTGATCTGTAAGCTACTGCATTTATTTTTTATGAGCGCAAACCATTTAAATGATGCTAAATGATTGGTTAATGAAACATGTACACAAATTGTGTGTGTCAATGTGTTAATTTACTATAAAACTAATAAGACAGGAAAATTATGATTGCATCAGTTGTGTGTTGATTCTGTTTTAAAGTTCACTTCGGATCACTGTGTTGCACAGGTTGATGTTTTCTGTAATTCAGTCTCAATAAGCTTCTTTTCAATTTCCACCTGGAAAAAAAACCATTAGAGAAAGCATTAATATTCTATAATAATATGTGTCCACAGAACAAGTCTTGATTAGTCCCTTTTTCCATTATTTTACCTGGCAGTGATAGTAAGTCTTGTAGCTGATGTGTTTCTGAGGCTGAATGTCACTTTCCGTTCCCAGGGATTTCACTCGTGTCTGAGAAACCACAGTATCTGCCACCTCACATTCCAAGGTGATGAAGGGAAACCAGTCGTTAGGAATTTCTTGGTCCGAGGCAAGCTCAAGCTTACAGGAGAAGGAGTGTGGATGGTCCACTGCTGTAAAGAAACAGAAAATGAAACGCTATTCAGAGGTAGACCACCAGAGGGCGCAAGCAAAGCACAAAAATCATAAGCAATGACAAGTTTGAGGTCAACCCAAAACATTTCTAATATCTAATATTTACCACTTAACGTTTTACAGGATATGTCATGATGTTTAAACAATAAATATTGTTTTTTTTTAAGTAAATACAGACCAGTTTGCAAGCTCACTTGTAAATATAAAGTACGACTTGTAATGTTTTCACCAAGTGCAATAAAACCTTTTGCCATCAAAGGTTTCATAAGCAATAAAATGTGGTTCATCTCTTTGCCATGACATCATCTATAATCCTATGACATTCCAAAAGTTTGGACACTTGTGTGTGAAAGTGCTGAAGAGAGCCACAACTAAGACTGGAAAATCGAATTACCGGAGTGCCTTAAAATATATATTCCACAAAGCTGGGTTTTATAAAAGAATGAATAAATTACCAACCAACAAAAATTCCATAAAAGTTGTCCAAATTCTTTGGTACAGTGATATTGAAGATACTATGTACTTTGGCCTGTTTGCAAAGCACCATTTTATTCATTCAGAATTTGTTAATACAAAACTTCTTTAAGTTGTTAACCTCAAATCCAATATTTAGATTTTTATTGTTGCACAAAGCCCAGACAGCAGTCTAACTGAAAGTCTGAGGTCATCATTGAAAACTGCTCTTAAGCAATGAGTTGTAAATTAATCTGTTAATATGTCTGAGAAATAATAAAAAATTATCTTTTAGTCTTCACCTCTCCTATGGCTTTATTGTATATATATATATATATATATATATATATATATATATATATATATATATATATATATATATATATATATATATATATATATATATATATAAGTGATAAACAATGACAGATCTCGTCTGAAATGCCTGGACTTCAGAATAATGTTACAGTTTTCCGCTAATGACTTCCATCTGCCATGTAAAACCACACGACTCACATAACCCCTCTGTGAATCATTGCTTAGTGTACCACAGTTCAAATTTAGCTGAGTATATTTATAATTTAATTCCAAAATATATTCAATTGTACATTTCCAGAAAAGGAAGATTTACACATAATCTTTTCTAATTATTTATTCTATTAGTGTGTAGGGGGTTTACTATAGTATTTAGGGAAATTAGTAAAAGAGTAAACTGTATGTAGTTTTTTTCTGCATAAAAAAATATTTCATTCATTTTCTATGATGGTTACCAAAATTGAAGATTCAGCAAGATTATGCTGAAGTCTAGTAAAGCCTAATCCCAGTGCTGGTTGGTAAAAATACAGGGAGACACCCTGGTAAAGTCACCAGTGCACTGCAAATCAGACACGCAACTCACACCTAGGGGCAATATAGTGTCTACATTTTTGGAAGACATGCAGACTCTGCAAAGAATGTTGTTTGTCCACCCTGCCTGAGAATCAAACACAGTAGGGACAATGACATTTGTAAATTATTTTTTTTAATAAAATTAAAACATTTTTACAAACAATAGGGGGAGTCTTAGGCTTGTGGTTAAGAAACCAGCCTTGCAAACTGAAGGTCCCAGGTTTGATTCCCGGTCCCACCAAGCACCATGGTTGAAGTGCCCTTGGGCAAGTCACCTAACCCAAATTCCATTAAATTATTTATTCATTCATTATCTCCCGCTTTATCCTCTATTAGGGTCGCGGTGGGGTTCCCCATGCCCATCCAGGGGAGAACGTCTCAGGCGCTGGGCAGATAGACCCAGAACAGGGCGCCAATCTATCGCTGGGCACACACTCACACAGACACACTCTATAAGGGGCAATTTTTTGAGAATTCAATTGACTTGATCCATGTTTTTGGACTGTGGTAGGAAACCGGAGAACCCGGAGGAAACCCACGCAGACACGGGGAGAACATGGAAACTCCACCCAGATGGGGATTAGAACCGGGAATCCCTAGCGCTGAGAGTCGAACGTGCTAACCACTAAGCCACCGTGCCGCTTCAATAAATTAAATTTAAATAAATAAAAAAAACACTGTCTTCATTGTCATTTCTTTCTGTTAAAAATTATTTGAGTGAAATAAATAATTACTTATCTGTTTCCATTGCATTTGTCTACAAATATGAAGACATTTCTTATTGCTGGCCTGCCATCATTATTTCAGAATTTCCAGCTTTCCTGTTTTACTAGCTAAACCACAATAGGTTAAAAATATATTAAAGCTAACCACATATAACAGAAGGCAGACTGGTCTATTGGATTTATTTGCTGTTATCATTTGTTAAGTATGTTTTTGCAGGATTAAAGCATATAAGCTTTTGGCACAAAAATTGCTGACTTAACTGTCTTAATACTAGCCTTCCAGTGGCAAAAGAAATTACAGACATAGAAGGTGAACTCAGTATATGATTAAGTCGAATAAACACTATTATTAGGTGTAACAGCTATATATGTATATTTGACACTCTAAGATTAAAAAGGCAGTGTATTCCTTACCGATATTCTTAGCTGGAAGCTTGTCAATTCTCCAAACAATGGCTTTATAAACATTCTCATACTTTACTGTACCAACAGACACCTGCATGACAGGATGAGAGTCTAAAAGGTTTGCTGAGCCAAGACAGGCATTCCTGTTTTTACGAGCCTTCAGAGACTTCTGCCACAGCAACGATACAGTTCGGGGCACTTTGACCCAATCGCCGGGCAAGGGCACCTGGATGAGCACGTTTTCACAAAGTGCCTGTGTTTCTGATACTGCAGTAGAAGGAAATGATGACTGCATATTGAGAAAAGCTTGTAGCTCCAGATAGGCACCCTGCACTGTGACCGTAGCCTTTAATGAAAAAGGCAGATCACCACAGCTCGCCATAGTTTTATAACGCATGAGCTCCACCCTGCAGGCGTCAGGCGGTGAAAATTTAATCAACCTAGTGTCTTCAAATTCTGGTTCTCTTACAGACCTGTTGAAATGGTAGTCAGAAATCTCCATCCACGTTTCGTGCTCCTCAGAGCCGTAACTAGAATCTCTTCTCAGCAGTCCAAGGTCATTCAATGCCAAAAAACATTCCCCTGAACAGTTTATGAAGGCCAAACAGTGAATGCGAGTGATGGCTGAACGTTCCAGTGTGACTCCTTCTTTATCTACTTGCATCCAGATATGGTCTGCAATTTGCAAGGACAGTTCCTGCTCCTCATAATGTTTTTGTTGCTTCAAGGGACCTGGTAATCTCATTAACTCCTCCTCAAGAGACACCAACAAGTCCTCCATGTCTCCAAACTCTGTGGTGCCAAATTTCAACAGCTGCTCAACCTCTGCTTCATGCGTCACTTCGGGTTTGGGGTGATACCGCTTTCTTTCGATGTATGACACATGTTCGATCTTTAGTGTTGCAATTTTGCGCTGCTCCCCATAGTTCTCCTGTTTAGGGCCTGACAGGGAGCAATTGGAATTAAGCTGGATCTCCTTAAATGGTTTCTCCAAGCCCTTTTCATAATACATTTGAAGCACAGCTCCTGGAAGCAATTGCAAGTATATAGGACCCCATTGTCGAGATGACATACGGTTCTTCTTCTCTGGAATTCTCAACATTAAGGGCCACCCATGCCTTTTCTGGCTAAAAAACAGTCCCTGTGGAACAAAAGATGTACCGCTTTCTACATCACTATCCCTTAATGAATTTGCAACTTCCACTTTCTGGCCCTCTTCATTTGCTTCGTCTTGGTCCTCCTTCGCCTTTAACCTCTCCAGCTTATGGCAGATATAAGAATAGGAGTTTTGAAGATGATCCTGGGGTGGTTCACAGCCCTCCTTGCTTCGGATAAAGAAGCGAGGCAAGGTCGAGCCTGAGTCGGAATCCGAGGAGGAACTTCCAGAATCTCTCGTGTGCTTGTTGTCACCAAAAATAGGGCTGAAGTGACCTGGGTCATCTTGAAATACAGGAAATGAACTAAAGCTCCCAGCAGACAAATGGGTCTCAGGAGATGATATCCCAGTCAATGTGCTGGAAAAACTTCTATAGATATCAGTTTGTCCCAGACAGCCATAGTTAAAAGGAGACTGACCTGTAGGAGTCTCCCTCACAGGAGTGCACATTGGAGTATTGCTGGGCACACACATGCTTCCATTTGAGCTAAAGTGCAAATGGGGAGATTGCAGAGGGCTAGAAAGCTTCCTTGCTGTATTCCCCAACGGCGGTAACACTAGTTTTAACCCATTTGGCCGAGGTATCGAATCTGGGTTGGATAGAGGACACTGCATTTTCTGAGGTGAGGAAAATGAGGAACCATCATCCTCAAACTTCACCCAGTTATTTGGATGATTCATAGATGACATTGTGATGTACAATTTGGGTGGATTCACAAAGATTTTCCTTTTCCTTCCTGGTTTTCTTGGATCACACCCACGTCAGGGGTCATCTGTGTTAAAATACAAGTAGAAACATTCATAAATAACAATCACTTATAAAAAAAACACTGTACACTGTAAAAGCTTCAACAAATAAGATCAAATGTCATATTTCATATACATTTTTAACATATTAAACTCCATCTTAATAAACTTAGAGGCTTTATGTACTAACTTATGTACAGACCGATGGACTACAGTCTGAAATTGTAGAACTACAAAGTCCATCTTTACAGGAAATGGAATTGATAACATGGACAAAAATTGGAGCAAAAAGGAGGCGTGTCCAAACTACTGACTTACTGTATTTGGCCATAAAATAAAGCCCAAAACTGTCCCTAAAAAATCCCCTAGCGACTATATGCTGTTATGCTGTTGTTATATATAGATTTGTACTAGTCTCTGAGGCAGTCAGTTTTCATATGTAAAATTTGTAATGCATTTTTAGCAAACACATGCTTCTAATCAAAAAGAAAGAAACTAAAAGACATTTGATCAGATTACTTAAATTGCTTAAACTGCTTGACCATGTTGTCCACAGGCCACCAAACTGGAAATAGCAAAAAAGCCAAAGCCATATGGAGGGTTTTAAATTGTTTGTACATTTGTATTATAGACACATTGCGTGTGTGTGAATGAAAACAGCATCAGCATTATTTCATACAAATGACCTTTTGATACACAACAACACACTGCTGGCTTTTGACTCAATTGCTGTTTTTATTAGGGACAAGTGGAAACATCTGTGCTACAAAACAGTATTTTATGTATGATGTTGGGCTGGAGGAGGAGGAGGAAATGTGTCGCTTGGTTTATGGTTTAAATTGGGCTAATTCATAGTCATAACTGCGAGTTACAACGTCGCATACAACATTTTCAACAAATATATACACAATCTGGGGATGAAACTGTAGCAGAAATCACAATGAAATTTAAATACAAATAATTAGAACCCGGGCGGCACGGTGGCTTAGTGGTTTAGCACGTTCGCCTCTCAGCACTAGGGATTCCCGGTTCGAATCCCCATCTGGGTGGAGTTTCCATGTTCTCCCCATGTCCGCGTGGGTTTCCACCGGGTTCTCCGGTTTCCTCCCACAGTCCAAAAACATGGATCAAGTCAATTGAGTTCTCCAAATTGCCCCATATAGAGTGTGTCTGTGTGAGTGAGTGAGTGCCCAGCGATAGATTTGCGTCCTGTCCTGGGTGTATCTGCCCAGCGCCCAAAACGTTCTCTCCTGGATGGGCATGGGGAACCCCCCCCCCCCCCCCCCCCGCGACCCTAATATAGGATAAAGCGGAAGATAATGGATGAATGAATAATTAGAACCCAACATCGCAAGAACACGGCCAATAAGTGGAGCAAATATGAGGTATGTCCAAACTTTTGACTGGCTGGTCATGTAATGAAGCTGAAGAAAACAAGCGCTATGTGGAATTGACTACCTCAACATAAAACTCAACATACCACTGTTTTTTTTTTTTTCTTTTTTATAAGGAAACCAAAACATTTTGAGCTGGTACAGTCCATTATGTGGGAGGTTTTTACTTACTTCAGCCATGTAATAAAAAAAGTCTGCCAGTGCGAGCTACTGCTGCCAGGTTAATTAAATTCTCACAGGCCTTAGGGCTGCAGGCTTTGTTTGCTACTGTAAGGGGTCAAATATAAGATGTATTATTATTATTAGTTTCCAAAATTTGGTTGTAGGACCGAAGTAATCATTAAACTTATTATTATTATTACTGGCTGCAAATAACATTTTTGCTTGGCATACATTATAACGAAACTAGCTGGCACAAAACTTTAGGAAACATTCTTTTCTGTTGAAGCTGGACTGAGCTTAGGTAAAGCAAGGTTCATAGGGACAGTGCAAGTTTGGTTGGAAATTGTTGACTGGAATTATCCTTTGGGATTATTCGGGAAGCATACCCTGTATTCAAACATCAGTTTCCTAGAACTAGAATTCAACAAATACACTTTAAAAGCTTGTGGAGAGCCTTTCATAGAGGATCATTTTAAAATTAGACTACTAAAAAAGAAAACAGATGGACTACAGCCTGTTAGTTAAAGTCCATTTACATAGTAAGTGGAGGAAATAGACAAAGGAGCAAGAAGAAGGTGTGTTCAAACTTTTGACTGCTACTGTATTAGAAATAAATAAAATCATTAGTAATAAAGAGCTTCAGGAGGCTAGAGGTGTTGACGCAAGGCCCCATTGTCATTTTGGAAGCCATAATTAGTGATGCATATAAATCATACTGAAAACATCAACTACCTACATGGGACCGTATACATTTACTCATGTCTGAATGTAAATCACATTTGGAATTTAAATGTGAAAATAATATTGTAAAACTAACTTACTCTAAGATATAGAGTAAATAAGTACATGCCTTGGTTGACATTCTTAAAAAGTGGCATCACTGCAATGTCTTATGTAAGAAAAAATGCTTAGTTATTTCGACTGCATTGCAAAAACCATGCAGAATCAGAAGGTCACAGTGACAGACTGAGTTTCATGGGGAGTGGGCAGAGAAATGAAATGTTACAGAAATTTTGGAGGCGACGCTTTACATTCCCCACATTCCTCTGGGACATTTAGCATTGATGCAGGAAATTCCAGACCACAATCCTCCTACAAACGCATACATGAAGAACTGTCACTGACATCCAAACACATAACACACAGCACCCACCAATGTCAGAAGTATAGCTAAACCATCACAACATTAAACCACGGACAGGTTTTATCTTACGTCTGATCTGGTTGTATTGTATCCTCTAGACATTGCAAGACATTGACATCACCAGCACAGTCAGAAACACGGTCAGCTATACCAAAGAATTAGACATCATTATAGCACTTATATAATTTTTTAAATGCATCCTATGGCTACAGCTCTGATATAACCATAAAACCATAACCACTTACTTAAAATGGCACCCCATCATGAAGATATGACCTTATTTTGTTAGAATGGACAGAGTTTTTGATGAGAATCTGACTCCACCTTGCAACTCGTCTATGTATATGATTATATCAACCATTTTCCTGTGGAATAAATCTCACATGACACTGGTTATGGTCCTGTGATCAAAAATACTCCGGATATACACGACATCACTCTGAATCAGCAGAGTACTTAAAAATACACCATGAATCACCAACGATTACAGAAGTTAACTGTCCATTGACCTGCATATGAGGCGGAAAACTACAAAAAACGAATGGCAACGTTCTATAAATCTGTCCTGAATTCGGCAGAATTTAAAACAATGACTTTCCCCAGGAATAGCAACATGAAATAAAATGACAACCTTGTTTTGATGCACATGCAAGTCGGCTATTTATTAAGCAATTGAAGTGAGTAAAATTGTATGCAGGCCTTTATAAACACTTTTAAATTTCTACTAAATTTAATTTTACACATAAAATATTGAATGTTTAATTTTGTTAAGATTTTGTATAATTTTGTTTTCGTTATTTTTTCCTGAAGGATTGAATTCAGTAAATAAATAGCAACCGTGTTTAAAATGTGTTAACATCTGCTCCCAGTGGAGGCCGTGTTAACTAATGTTCACTGAGAAAATCAATAAAGAATGGAATTTGGCCAGAGGTGCCCAAACTTTAGCATAACCTACTCGATCTATGCACATTAACCATTCTGTTCACCTAATGTTCTGAAGTCTTACAGCAAGCAAATACACAAAATATATATTTTAGTCTTTGCTGAATGTGCAGCTTTCAACTGTGTTTGTTACCAAATGAAAACCAGTATATATTTTAAGCTTTAAATCATAGTGTTCTTATTTCTTAAAGACATGATACACATAACACAACACATGCTCCTCTCCAGAATCAAGATTTTATAATCTAAAGATTATAACAAAGATGATTTTACACTCTCAAGTCAAGTCAATGTGTATGGTTTTGAAACACACAAACAATATATATTAATTAAGAACAATATTATTTTATTACTTATAAGTCAAAAGTTTGAACACACCAAATTCTTGCTCCATTGGCTCTGGATTCGCATTCTGGATCTCCTCCACTTACCATATATATGAACTAAAAGAACCAACAGGAAGCAAACAAAGAAAGAAAACAGATGGACTACAGTTTGTAATTATAGAACTACAAAGTCCATCTTCACAGTAAGTGGAACTGATAACATGGACATTTAGTGAAGCAAAAAGGAGGTGAGTTTAATCTTTTCACCGGTACTGTACATAAGTAATTTCTATACTTAAGCAGAGACCTGATAACAAATCACAACTCAAAAGACCAGATAATAGCAGGGTGCAGCACTTTGTGGACTCTGATGTCATGCATGAATACTGTAACTATAATGTGCGCCCACGGATAAGGTCCAAGTAACCATCACTTTTCCATCGAACAAAGTACTGAAAAAGATCAGTGGCAGCTGGTTAGCTAAAGAAGGGAAAGAAATGATTCCATAAACCTGAATCCTGATTTGGGTAATAAAGAGGTAGTGCTGCTTTCTCTGATATCCAAATCTGACTCACAGTATGTAAACATTTGACAATGTCTGTGAACCTTACTGTACACGCAACATAAATATGACCCCTGTTTGCTGTACCCAGAATTACATGATGTCCCCACATGTGAGTGTGCAAAGAGGTTTCTGTCCTCACCAAGTTATATATAGCTGTACACACACAGACACATTAAGAAGGGATGTGTGGGATTTAGGAAATTTGTGATTGTTTTGGCACATTAAAAAAAAGTCCAAAAACCCAATTACTAAAGAAACCGTAAAATGTGTTGAAAATTCTGGGCTTAAGCTGAAAGTGAAAACTATTCAAAAGCAAAAATTTTTGGAAAAGCTTTAAACATAAGAGTGTGTGCAGCCACACACATACATTTTGTTTTCCACATCTGGACTTGTGCAACATTTACTGATCAAGCAAAATCTTGTTTCTTTTCATATCGAAACAGAAACGAATGAAAGGGCAATGCTAGATGTAATTATAACTAAATAACTTTCCTGCTTTTTAATGACCATCCAACATAAATACTGCATTATACACAGTATAGTTAAGGGTAATTAGGAACCTCTTGTAATTATTTTATTTAAACATAGTTAAAGGGAAGTGCATTGTTAATGCCACAGCATACACAATACATTGTGAATACTTCCAATTATGTGGAAAGCCAGTTTCTGTACCTCATCTTGAGGTTTACGTAGGCAGCATTTGAACTGTTTGCCCTACAGAGCCCTGGGCCTTAACCCCAATAAACAAGCTGGGTATAAATTCCAAGCAAACAGCCAGCCAGACTTTTTATTATTCCACATCAGTAATCTGTAAACGCTCTTTAGACTAAATGGACAACAGACACTACACATTCCTGTCCAAGGTCTTCTTCATACCGTGGAGGCTGTAACCAACATAAGAACCCTCCATCTCTATATTAAAACCCATTAATTTAAAAGAAAAATATATGTTTTTATATAAGTGATGGTCTCAGGTAGGCGGCACGGTGGCTTAGTGGTTAGCACATTCGCCTCTCAGAGCTAGGGATTCCCGGTTCGAATCCCTATCTCGGTAGAGTTTCCATGTTCTCCCCGTGTCCGCGTGGGTTTCCTCCGGGTTCTCCGGTTTCCTCCCACAGTCCAAAAACATGGATCAAGTCAATTGAATTCTCCAAATTGCCCCATATACAGTGTGTGAGTGTGTGTGTGAGTGAGTGTGTGCCCAGCGATGGATTGGCGCCTTGTCCTGTGTCTATCTGCCCAGCGCCCGAAACGTTCTCCCCTGGATGGGCATGGGGAACCCCACCGCGACCCTAATAGAGGATAAAGCGGAAGATAATGAATGAATGAATATACATGTAAACAAATATTTGGACCACAAGTGGGACAGAGTTTTTCTTTGTTGAAAAATTGAATTCTGACTGGGCGGCACGGTGGCTTAGTGGTTAGCATGTTCTCCTCTCAGCACTAGGGATTCCCGGTTCGAATCCCCATCTCGGTACAGTTTCCATGTTCTCCCCGTGTCCGCGTGGGTTTCCTCTAGGTTCTCCGGTTTTCTCCCACAGTCCAAAAACATGGATCAAGTCAAATTGAATTCTCCAAATTGCCCCATATAGAGTGTGTCTGTGTGAGTGAGTGTGTGCCCAGCGATGGACTGGCGCCCTGTCCTGGGTGTATCTTCCCAGCGCCGAAACGTTCTCCCCTGGATGGGCATGGGGAACCCCACCGCGACCCTAATAGAGGATAAAGCGGAAGATAATGAATGAATGAATATACGTGTAAACAAATATTTGGACCACAAGTGGGTCAGAGTTTTTCTTTGTTGAAAAATTGAATTCTGACTGGGCGGCACGGTGGCTTAGTGGTTAGCATGTTCTCCTCTCAGCACTAGGGATTCCCGGTTCGAATCCCCATCTGGGTAGAGTTTCCATGTTCTCCCCGTGTCCGCGTGGGTTTCCTCTGGGTTCTCCGGTTTCCTCCCACAGTCTAAAAACATGGATCAAGTCAATTGAGTTCTCCAAATTGCCCCATATAGAGTGTGTGAGTGAGTGTGTGCCCAGCGATGGACTGGCGCCCTGTCCTGGGTGTATCTTCCCAGCGCCCGAAACGTTCTCCCCTGGATGGGCATGGGGAACCCCACCGCGACCCTAATAGAGGATAAAGCGGGAGATAATGAATGAATGAATAAACATGTAAACAAATATTTGGACCACAAGTGGAATTCTCGGAAATCTGGCAACCCATCGACCGTTCTGGCGTAACATTGCTTATTCTGCATCATTAGACACAAAAAAACAACTTGTTTTAACTCTAAAGAATGCCGGATTTTAAGTCACAGTAATCAGATACGCGGACGTAAAGTATATTCACTACTACAATCTGTTTAATAAAGCCATGTGATTTACATGTTTCTATTTTTTCGTGAAAAAACAACAGTTAGCGGATATGCTGCTGGGAACTTAGGAACTCTGATAACTCTGAACCTAACAGCACACAATGCACACATTCACGACTTTACTCACCTTAATGTCGATCTAACCAAAGTATCACAAACAAATATCTAACCTTAAAACAATTCCGCCTCTATAAAGAAGCCGAACTAGTGGGAGAATTGTCCCATGGGGCGTTTGCGAAGTATTTCACACGTCAAAAGTCTTGAGAGCAAGAAAAGTTGTAAGGAGTGATGGATGTAAACTCACCCGGAGTCTGCAGTCCGACTTCCACTCATCATCCCGAGATGTGCATGTTAGCGGATTCCTCCAAAATGGCAGAGATAAACTGTCCTTCACACCCTCCTCCTTCCCCCGTCGCTGTTCCTGCTGGACTAAACAGTGGAGCGGGAAGCTCCATGCTGAATAATGTAATCCAGCTTCATGAGAAACAAGGCAGGGGTTTAAATCCAGAGCCTCCTCCCAGAGAACTGAAACCTCAGCCTCCTCTGAACTGCTCTGTGGGCTTTCACACAGATATTAGTGGTTTCTATTGTTTGGGCTTAATCCTTTATTCATTCATTCATTCATTATCTTTCACTTTATCCTCTATTAGGGTCGGGTGGGGTTCCACATGCCCATCCAGGGGAGAACGTCTGGGGCGCTGGGCAGATACACCCTGGACAGGGCGCCAACCTATCGCTGGGCACTCACTCACTCACTCACACAGACACACTCTATATGGGGCAAGTTGGAGAACTCAATTGACTTAATCCATGTTTTTGGACTGTGGGAGGAAACCGGAGAACCCGGAGGAAACCCACGCGGATACGGGGAGAACATGGAAACTCCACCCAGATGGGGATTCGAACCGGGAATCCCTAGCGCTGAGAGGAGAACATGCTAACCACTAAGCCACCGTGCCGCCTAATCCTTTAGTATTAGGAAATATTAATCATATGGCAACAGACTTAGTGGCTTAGTGGTTGGCACGTTCTCCTCTCAGCGCTAGGGATTCCCGGTTCGAACCCCTAGTGGAGTTTCCATGTTCTCCGTGTCCGTGTGGGTTTCCTCCGGGTTCTCCGGTTTCCTCCCACAGTCCAAAAACATGGATCAAGTCAATTGAGTTCTCCAAATTGCTCCATATAGAGTGTTTGTGTGTGAGTGAGTGTGTGCCCAGCGATGGATTGGCGCCCTGTCCTGGGTGTGTCTGCCCAGCGCCCGAAACGTTCTCCACTGGATGGGCATGGGGAACCCCCCCGCGACCCTAATAGAGGATAAAAGTGGAAGATAACGAATGAATTAATCATATGGCAAAAATATACTTATTTCTTTAAAATTCCTTCAAATTTGTTACCAGGCCAGGGTCTGTTTGGAAGAAGTTTGACCAAAATGTCTTTCTGCCACAGAACTAATATTTACTAAAACCTAATGATCAAGTCCAAACTTATTCAAAGTTTGTGCGTACTTAATTTCTCCTGTTTAGGTTTATTTACCTCAAACCTGGGCGGCATAGTGGCTTAGTGGTTAGCACGTTCTCCTCTCAGAGCTAGGGATTCCCGGTTCGAATCCCTATCTGGGTGGAGTTTCCATGTTCTCCCCGTGTCTGTGTGGGTTTCCTCCGGGTTCTCTGGTTTCCTCCCACAGTCCAAAGACATGGATCAAGTCGATTGAGTTCTCCAAATTGCCCCATATATAGTGTGTCTGTGCAAGTGTCCAGCGATGGATTGGGGTCCTGTCCTGGGTGTGTCTGCCCAGCACCCAAAACGTTCTCCCCTGGATGGGCATGGAGAAACCCACCGCGAGCCTTATAGAGGATAAAGCGGAAGATAATGAATGAATGAAAAATGATGAATGAATGAATACCTCAAACCTTTTTGATTAATCCTGGTGCTCCCAATGGTGAAGATTTCTGGTATAATCCTGCTCACTTACAACAAAAGGCTAAATAAATAACTTGTAAAGGTCCAAATAAATGCTTATTTAGACCAGTGAATGTAAATGGGAAAAGGTTTGCTCACCCAATAAAGGTTTGATAATCACTTATTAATTACAGAAACATTCAAACCTAAATCTTGACACAGTAAAAGGAAGCACTGCTGAGTTTGACCACATGGTGGCAGCAACAAACCCTGATTAATAAGCAATTAAGTTTTCATTTGGTTTAGAAATTAGGTACTTAAAACTATGCTCAAAACCTCATCTCCATTTTAAAGTTGTCACTACAGCATAGGAATAAGAGGAAAAGGAAATATTTCACCTTCAAACAGAGTAACAAAACAAAATGTAATTTCAACTTATTAAAATTTATGTAGATGCTTACGTAGGGCTTAAAAAACCCAACCTTTATAATCGAAACCTTTTATAAATGATGCATCTTATATTAACCTTGTAAAAGACTTTTTTTTTTTTTTGCAAAAAACAGATATTGCACATTATGGAGCCAAATTAAACAAAACACACAACCTAAGACTTAACATGCTTAAAATCCTAATTTTTTTTTTTTATACATGAAATTAAAAACCACCGAGAGAAAGTGCAATGCTCTACAATTTGAAAACTAAATAAAATTGACCCCTTCTGCAGAAATTAAGATTTTACATTCCAAGATGCTCTTTTTAGTTACATAAACTGGAAAAGCTTTCACCAAGACGTGTGCATCTGAGACACTTTGCCCGTCCACCCAGAGCCCCTGATGTCAGACAGTGTTGGAAGGCTCTTTATCAAACCTTCAAGAGGTTCAGTCAGGGCACTGTACAGGTTCCATAAACCATGTCTTTGTGGAGGCTTGCTCTATGAACCAAGATAAATTCCCACAGGAAAAGAAAATGTGCTTCAAAAAAAAAAAGTCTAAACTCCATCAGTTGTCCATGGCTATAGGTGCAATTTCATACACCTGTGGCAGACTATAAAAGTAACAATAGGAATGTCCCAATACATGTCTACAACATATATAAAAGCAGCTTACTGTTAAGTGGAGATGCAACTACTAATAACTTCAAATGTGAAATAAAGACCAGTACAATGAAGGTGGGTGGTGGAAAATTTATTGATTACTGTACATCATTTCACTTGTCCTCTGGCTTGTTAAAGCAGTAAGTGAGACAGCACTTGCCACAGTAGTGCCTGTCGAAATGGCTGGCCATGAAAACACCGGCACCACACTCATCAGCAGGGCACTCACGACGGAGACGGTGGATCTTCCCGTTCTCATCAACCTGAAAATCAAGTCATTAGTTGAGAGATGGACTCTGAATCCTGCAGCTGACCAAAAACCAAATTTAAATAAGCCAACAGGAACAACAGCTTTCTGATCCTACCTTGTAGTACTTCAGCACAGCAAGCTTGACCTTCTTTCTCTTATGTTTGTTCTTCTTGGGGGTGGTGTAAGACTTCTTCTTCCTCTTCTTAGCACCACCACGAAGTCTCAGCACCAAGTGCAGAGTGGACTCCTGAAAGTCAGAAACAGCTTATTATTGTTTCAATGTGCTACATTACACATCATACTGTTAGAGCATGCTGACAGATCACTAAAATCTGTGATCAGAATAAAATTGTTAATTTTAATGCTAAAAATAAAATTAATAAATAAAAAACCCTGAGCTCACTGGGCACAATTACCCATTTCATGAAACTCAGAGAATAAAGTCCAAGCATTTCATATACATTGTGTTGACTGCTAGATGTCACTGACTTAACTCAAATACACAGATGTGCAAGTATTTTAAAAAAAAAAAAAAAAAAAAAACAACTTTGAAGGCAGAAAGCTTTTTCAGTCCATCTCAAACTAAAATCCCATTAACAATCTGGGAGACTAAAGTATTAATATTAGCTCAAATTATAAGCAGACTTCGAAATTGGACATATTTTGCCCTGTGAGTTCTGGGGAAGGCTTGTGATGCTGAAGATGCTGATCAAAAAAGCATTTAGAAACTGACAGTATATAACTGAAAATGCAAAATTAAGTTATTTTTTTACCCCTCAGTTTGCAATTAAAAGTTATGGCATCAACATTATGTGTAAAATACATATAAAACTTAGTGAACACATAGATAAACACAGAAGTGAAACATTACCATGCAGCTGCATCACAATACGATGAAGCTGTATTAAGTTTACAATTTAATTACCTTCTGGATGTTGTAGTCGGACAAGGTGCGACCATCCTCAAGCTGCTTTCCAGCGAAGATCAATCTCTGCTGGTCAGGAGGGATGCCTGTACAAAAAATATAAATAAAACACACATTACATGTCTTAGTCTAAGCAACCACACTGATTTAAACCGTTTAAGATAAGATAAAAAACTTTATCGATCCCTTTGGGTAATTCCTTCAGGGAAATTAAGTTTCCAGTAGCATCATTATTACAGTGCACACATTAAAAAAAAGATAAAGTAAGAAAAAGAAGGGGGGGGGGGGAATATATATATATATATATATATATATATATATATATATCCATATCTATACATATCCATATCTATACATATCCATATCTATATATATATATATTAATATATAAGTATTAAGGTTATTGCCCATATTTATATTACACATTAGTTCCTGCGGTTGCATATTCTTGGTTATTGAACAATGGTTTATGTCATTGTACATTATTGGTTATTGTATTGTCATTCGTTGTCATGGTATTGATCAATATCAATTACATCCATACAATATCAGAATATCATGCTATAAATAGAACAGTTTTTACCATAGCTAAAACATATATATATTTTAATAATAGTGAAGTTTAATAATTTAAAGTGCATAATGTTCGTTACCTTCTTTATCCTGGATCTTGGCCTTGACATTTTCGATCGTATCAGAAGGTTCAACCTGCAGGTAACGACATGGATCAGAAACACTGAACTAACAGCAGTCTTTAAAACTTTAACATTTACAAACACATTAAGGGATTTAGATTTAATTCAGATTTAATTTGACGAACTGTGGATTTACTGAACGGGACTGTGACCGGCAGCTCTGCACACGTGCTACATACAGCAGCTAACTTAAAGCACGTTGGTGAGCCAGGTTCGATGAATTCTAATCCTCAAACGTGGACATTACAAACGGATGCTGTCTTTAAAAGCGGTACATACGACCTACATAACGGCAAAGTTTATATAAACAAACCGCGAGAACCATTAACCTGCGACCAACGACAACGAGGCAACGCGTTCATCTGCCCACCTCAAGGGTTATGGTTTTCCCCGTCAGGGTTTTCACGAAAATCTGCATTTTGACGGCTTATCCACCTGCACACAAACGCAGAACGTTCATTTAAACATTTTTAGGCAACAAACGGGACGACGGGCCGCTTTAATTCCACTTTTCTTTGCATTTGAAGCGGGAGCGGCACTCACCACAAGCCTGTCGCTAATGGCGGATCATGAGAAGAGGGCTCGCGCACGCAGCGACGGGGTTTTCTGAAACCACTTGCAGGGGCCGGGAGTGCCATTAGCATGCCTGTTCTATAAACGAAATCAAAGAATGAAACAACACGTTGTCGAACACACAGAAAACATCTAAATCAAAATAAATAAATAAAAATGTATATATATTACTTTGCGGTTATTTGTTGAAGTTGTAGCTTCAGCGGGTAAAGTCAGAGAGCCTGCAACTATTCAAAAACTACGTTACCCACAAACCCTCTTGTTCCCATGGTTACCTGTCATCAGCTTTCCGAACAAAAAGTCAACTTTTAGCAGATTAAAGATGGATTTTAATGCTGAAACCGCGCGTTTCATTCAAACCACCAGCGAGTTTATAAGAAATGAAAAGCAGCTTATGAACTGTTCTCATGACGTAGCTGGTCATTTCAATATTTACTCCACAGCTTTTAATAAGGTAGGAGGGCTACATCTACACTGTTTTTATAAGATCTACTATTTTATTCATTCATTCATTATCTTCCGCTTTATCCTCTATTAGGGTCGCGGTGGGGTTCCCCATGCCCATCCAGGGGAGAACGTTTCGGGCGCTGGGCAGATAGACCCAGGAATCTATCACTGGGCACACACTCACTCACACAGACACACTCTATATGGGGCAATTTGGAGAACTCAATTGACTTGATCCATGTTGTTGGACTGTGGGAGGAAACCGGAGAACCCGGAGGAAACCCACGCGGACACGGGGAGAACATGGAAACTCCACCCAGATGGGGATTCGAACCGCGAATCCCTAGTTCTGAGAGGAGAACATGCCAACCACTATGTCACCGTGCCGCCTGTACGCTTTTAATTTGACCTAAATGTGTAGGACATATTCATTCATTGTCTCCCGCTTTATCCTCTATTAGGGTCGCGGGGGGGTTCCCCATGCCCATCCAGGGGAGAACGTCTCGGGCGCTGGGCAGATACACCAAGGACAGGGCGCCAATCCATTGCTGGACACACACTCACTCACACAGACACACTCTATATGGGGCAATTTGGAGAACTCAATTGACTTGATCCATGTTTTTGGACTGTGGGATGAAACCGGAGAACCCGGAGGAAAACCACGCGGACACGGGGAGAACATGAAAACTTCACCCAGATGGGGATTCGAACCGGGAATCCCTAGTGCTGAGAGGAGAACATGCTAACCACTAAGCCACCGTGCCGCCGGACATAATATTAAAAATGATAATAATATTATAAAGTTAATAATATTGTACTATTAAACAGTTCTTACGATACTAAAACTTGAATGTCTATGAGTTTTTTTTTATTTTTATTTTTTTTTGTCAAAAAAGACAGACCAAGGCGGCCTCTCAGCGCTAGGGATTCCCGGTTCGAATCCCCATCTGGGTGGAGTTTCCATGTTCTCCCCGTGTCTGCGTGGGTTTCCTCCGGGTTCTCTGGTTTCATCCCACAGTCCAAAAACATGGATCAAGTCAATTGAATTTTCTCAAAATTGCCCCATATAGAGTGTGTTTGTGTGATGAATGAAAAAGACAGACCAAAGGCTAGAGGGACAGTTATCATTTGGGTGGTGGATTTTTCATTGTCATTTCTTCATTGTCATAGTGACACTGATGCGGTGAGTTGGTTTTAGTGCAGCAGTGCTGCTGTAGTTCCATTTAAACACCGCAGTGAGACTGCTGGGATAGGAATAATGCACAAGCCAAATAATACCTGCTCTGTGGTGCCACTATTGGGGTACATTATGCACTATAGTCCACAAAGAGATGAACTACAGTCTGGAATTGTAAAACTACAAAGTCCATCTTTACGGTTAGTGGAACAGAGATCCTGGGCAATAAGTGAAGCAACAAAGGGGTGTGTGAAAACTTTTGACTGGTACTGTAAGAGACAGTATTTTGTTACAGTAAGGAATGTCTGATATTGTGTATCCTTTGGTTCTTGTTAGGTCATTGACCATGTTACAATCTATAAGCCAGTTCTTGCTTCCATCAAAAAAGAATATGATGATACCATTGCTGTTGTAAAAAACAATGAGCGCAAGGGGCAGCTTTCTTATGAAAAACTACAGGCCATGACTGCTCAACCCACCACCTTAAAATATTATCAGAAAAGAGCCGCTCAACTACAGGAGAGGTAAAAAAAATAAAATAATAATAAATAGATAAATAATAATAATAATAATAATAATAATAATAATAATAATAATAAAGCAAAATGCATGCCTTTAGCGTCACAAAATCTCATTTCCTTTGGTTGTTTGACCTAAGTAATGTTTTTCAGTAAGATAACAAACCTAATTTCCTGTTTATTTAGGATGGAGATTATTCAGAATGATACCACTAAGTTACAAGCTGAATTAATAAGTATTCAGGAGTGTGAAAGAGAGCAAGATTCACAGCAGCAAACTCTGATTGACCAGCCACCTGCACAGATACCAGGTACTGTGACACGTCTATCAGCATGTCAGCATGCTAATGTGCTACATCTTCCATGGTCCAAATGCAGCACTGCAAATCAAATAGATTCTGTATTCTTCTTTCGTTAGGACTTTCATTCGAAGAGTCATTAAACCTTGAAGCCCTGTGTAAACATTTGAAGTACTTGGAGAAAAGACGAGATGATTTTCTGCATAAGAAATCAAATCAGTATGTGCCCTTGCAGGTGAAAACTGAACTAGAACGCAAAATGAAAGTCACACTGAAGCAAAGGGATGAACTTCTCCACGAAAACTGCAAACTACAGACACGGTAAAATTAATAATCAAAACTATAACCAAGAAAAGACGGCAGAGTGGTATTAGCATGTTCGCCTCTCATACTGGTTCGAATCCCAATTTGGGAGGAGTGTCCATGTTCTCCGCATGTTCCCATGGGTTTTTACTGAGTTCTTCAGTTTCCAAAAACATGTATTTAAGGTAAATTAAATGAGGTAGGGCGGCACGGTGGCTTAGTGGTTAGCACGTTCGCCTCTCAGCGCTAGGGATTCCCGGTTCGAATCCCCATCTGGGTGGAGTTTCCATGTTCTCCCCGTGTCTGCGTGGGTTTCCTCCGGGTTCTCCGGTTTCCTCCCACAGTCCAAAAACATGGATCAAGTCAATTGAATTCTCCAAATTGCCCCATATAGAATGTGTTTGAGTGAGTGAGTGAGTGTGTGCCCAGCGATGGATTGGCGCCCTGTCCTGGGTGTGTCTACCTGGCGCCCGGGACGTTCTCCCCTGGATGGGCATGGGGAACCCCACCGCGACCCTAATAGAGGATAAAGCGGGAGATAATGAATGAATGAATGAATGAATAAATGAGGTAGATTGATTGGTTGATGGGTAACCAAGAAATCAAGAGTATAAGATGAGTGAGATATTTCTAAACTAACTGGTTACTAACAGAAAAGCAACAAATGTCTTTTCTGTCAGATTCAGGCGCCATAAGCCCTGTAGCTGTAGTTCTTACCTGTGAGATCCCCACCACCAAATACAGTGCAAAAGTTAATGTAACAGAAACATGACAGTCTATTCTGTTAATCATGTTTTAATTCTAGTCATAAGCAGTTGACTTGTCTGAAAGAGGCGATCAGCTTATCTGAAAAAACTGAAAACCACATTTCTCTTTCTGAGACCCTCTCCTCTGTTCTGGAGCATATCTCAAAAATCAAAGGTGCAGTTTCAACCCAGTTACCTTCACCATATAACAGATTATTTCTGGTACACTGTTCGTGTGGATCACTTTATTTGTTTTGTGTCATTTCAGTGAATGATGACCATGTTCTCCTCGACGACGAAATCACAGATCATTCCAAAGTCAACGAATCGCTATTAAAGGATAACATCAAAAGGTTTTTTTGAATTATTTGTCATTCATTCATTCATTCATTCATTCATTATCTCCCGCTTTATCCTCTATTAGGGTCGCGGTGGGGTTCCCCATGCCCATCCAGGGGAGAACGTCTCGGGCGCTGGGCAGATACACCCAGGACAGGGCGCCAATCCATCCCTGGACACACACCCACTCACACAGACACACTCTATATGGGGCAATTTGGAGAACTCAATTGACTCGATCCATGTTTTTGGACTGTGGGAGGAAACCGGAGAACCCGGAGGAAACCCACGCAGACACGGGGAGAACATGGAAACTCCACCCAGATGGGGATTCGAACCGGGAATCCCTAGTGCTGAGAGGAGAACGTGCCAACCACTAAGCCACCGTGCCGCCTATTATTTGTCATAATAAACAATTTAATTATGGTTTGTCTTACAATTCATTTCATTAACAATATGTTGAAAAGGAAAGAGAAAACCTACTTGGACAAGAAAAGAACGTGAAAACTCTTAAATAAAAAAATACTATATACTATACTGAGTGTAAAATTCAACTAAATTACAAAAATACACATTTAGTCTTAGTAAACACACAAACATACACAAAGTACTTAATGGAAAACTTTAGTTTGTCAAGGAAATTGTATAAGTATATTTTTGGGTATGTAAAAAATGTTTAATATCTATAATATACAAAAGCCCACTATGGCAAGCATTATACAATGTAATCCTATAAGGTAAATATGCAGGTCAAAGTAAACCACATGTTTTTGTATGCCTTTAACAGGTTTTCAGAGCTATTTGAATCATGCCAGTATGAAGCAGCTGCCTATCATGCTGCCAGGTCTCCTCATGGAATTCTCATAAACATGGAGACAGTGGAGAGATTTAAATGTATGCTGCTTTAAGATTTTTTTTTAAATTTTTGGGTCTATTGATAAGTATGGAAGCTAAAACCAACATTCCATCTATTGCCTTTCTCAGCTGTCAGTCTGCTCGAGGGAGCTCTTCCTCCTGTACTGCTCTTCTTTAATGCCTTGATGATCACAGCACAGCCTGGGAATTTTCCTGGGATGGAGTTGTCTTTAGAAGGTGTCCGCTGCGCCCTACAGCATGGTAAAATCGAACTGGTTACCTTTTGGGTCTCCCAACACAAGTAAGTTCAAATTGAAGTGAAAATTCTATTTTGTAAAATCTTGACTTGCGTTTTTTTTTACTCCCTGCATTGTTTTTAAATTACTTACAGGTTAACATACAGTGAGGAGTTAGGCGACATGTTGTGTAGCCATCAGGATGAGGATCCACGTGTTCTGGATATTTGCTTAACTCTGGCAGGTATCATTTACACGGCCTGTGGGGCTGCGAGCAAAGTGGCACTGAGCATGTGCAGGCGAGGGCTGATCACTGCAGCTTTAGAGTTTATAAACTGTGATGGAGGGTTTACAGCAGGTACAACATAAATGTATTTTATTTTTTAAATATATTTTATCTTCTATCGTGAAAAGAAATTTTTTTTCCTTACAGAAAGAATATTCTGAATTTCATTCATTCATTATCTTCCGCTTTATCCTCTATTAGGGTCACGGGGGGGTTCCCATGCCCATCCAGGGGAGAACGTTTCGGGCGCTGGGCAGATAGACCCAGGACAGGGCGCCAATCTATCGTTGGGGAAACACACTCACACACACAGACACGCACACATACACACTCTACATGGGGCAATTTTGGAGAACTCAACTGACTTGATCCATGTTTTTGGACTGTGGGAGGAAACCGGAGTACCCGGAGGAAACCCACGCGGACACGGGGAGAACATGGAACTCCACCCAGATGGGGATTCGAACCGGGAATCCCTAGCGCTGAGAGGAGAACGTGCTAACCACTAAGCCACCTTGTTCTGAATTTGATTATTGAAATACATACAAACTTCCGAGCAACCCTATCTACACTGGTGCAACTGAATCTTTCATGATTCTAGCACAATCTTTGTATATTTTTGAACAGATGACTGCATATTTCTCCTAAGATCATGTCCTAGTTTGGCTCTGCTGCAGGATTTGATTCAACAGTGTGGAAACAGGCCGGCGCTTCTGTCCGCTGGCTTCTGTTGTCATTCCCTTCTCAACTCTGACCTAGAGGACCTGGCCTTTCATCTTTTAGAGGAGATTCATGCAGGTGGACGAGGTTAGCACACATCACTCCACTCACATAATATAATTATCCATCCATTATCTCCCGCTTTATCCTCTATTAGGGTCGCGGTGGGGTTCCCCATGCCCATCCAGGGGAGAACGTCTCGGGCGCTGGGCAGATACACCCAGGACAGGGCGCCAATCCATCGCTGGGCACACACTCACTCACACAGACACACTCTATATGGGGCAATTTGGAGAATTCAATTGACTTGATCCATGTTTTTGGACAGTGGGAGGAAACCGGAGAACCCGGAGGAAACCCACGCAGACACGGGGAGAACGTGGAAACTCCACCCAGATGGGGATTCGAACCGGGAATCGCTGAGAAGCGAACGTGCTAACCACTAAGCCACCGTGCCGCCTAATATAATTATGTAATATATAAAATATAGAGGGCGGCACGGTGGCTTAGTGGTTAGCACGTTCGCCTCTCAGCGCTAGGGATTCCCGGTTCGAATCCCCATCTGGGTGGAGTTTCCATGTTCTCCCCGTGTCCGTGTGGGTTTCCTCCGGGTTCTCCGGTTTCCTCCCACAGTCCAAAAACATGGATCAAGTTAATTGAGTTCTCTAAATTGGCCCATATAGAGTATGTCTGTGTGAGTGATTGTGTACCCAGCGATGGATTGGTGTCCTGTCCTGGGTCTATCTGCCCAGCGCCCGAGACGTTCTCCCCTGGATGGGGATGGGGAACCCCACCGCAACCCTAATAGATTATAAAGCGGGAGATAATGAATGAATAAAATATAGATTTTTACGTGACATGAAATCTGAAACCTCTTTCTGTAAATGTTTCCAGGAGCTTTAGAGAAAATCGTGCTCAATGATGAGATGTGCAGTATGGACTGCTGGAGCGAAATAGCTGCACGATGTGAGTATACCAACCGTGTGCATTTGGCACAGGAGATCACCTCCATCCTGCTGCGTCAGCCTGGTGCTGTGCGTCTGTCCCCTGATGCTGAGAGTGCCAAGCTGATGGAGCATGTCTTTATGTAGCCTGCTGGCCACTAGGTGGAGGCTGAGAGATGAGCCCAGATCAGCACAGTCCTAAAATGTTTATTTTGAGCTTGATCAGCACTATGAGAGTGTTTCAGAGCACCGCCAAGAGCTGTGGCAAATGGATTACATTTCATTATGTGAGTGTCTTACAGCGTTTGATGACTGAAAATGAAGAGATTGCAAAATAATAAGTGAAGTGCCGGATAATTAACACAGATCTGCTCGACTTTGGCAGACCATTGTCTTTTTTCGTGGTGCAATGAGAGAAGGGCAGCTTTGTGATCTCCCATACACACAGTGGGCTCTTTGTCGCATTGCTTAGCCTCTATGGTAACAAGGCACATGAAAGAGAGCGGCGCCTCCTCACTCTACAAACAACACCCACATTCAGATATCTGTCTCTCAGCACCTCTAAAACTCAAATGAACCTAAGCAAGCCATGAGGTTTTTTTTGTGTACCTGGATCATCCATGCATGTTAATAAACACTTGAGCTTGCTGCAAACACTGTTATAGACCATATAAGTGAACTATCAGGTATGTAATGGCTTGAGCTTTGATACAAAGATGGGATTCTTTATCTTGCTGCCAAAAGAGCAGCCAAACAGCTTTGAATGCTTAAAAAACAACCATTAAGTAAAAGTTATAAAACGTTTGGATTAAGCTATGAAGAGCTGTGTTTACATACCTCTCTACACAGTGTATATCAGGTTTAGCATTGAACCCAGAAGATTTCCAAAGCTGTGGAAGACAGAGCAGAGTATGCAATACTGATAAGCTCAATAAAAAGGAGCTTTTTCAGCACTGTTTAGCTAAAGAATTGCTATGTCACTATCAATCCAGTCTCCTCAATGTTCTGGATGTTACTTTACTTTACTGTTTGCAAACAGTTCTTCTAAATGTTTCATTTACTCTGTTTTTGAACAGCTTTGGTGTTTTGGTTGTTTTATATAAGTCAGGTTTATAAACCAGGTTACTGCTTTTAATCCTAACAGAAATGCATTCTAACATTGCACTAATTCACTAACATTGGGAACCCAGTGATTTCAAATAAGCTGATACCACAGCCCTTAAACTTTACTCCAGGGGTGCTGCATGGTGTACCCTGTGTTCTGACCCCAAACATCAAGTCGGGATACTTGTACATTTGCATTACATTTAGTCATTTAGCAGATTCTTTTTTTCCAAAGCGACTTACAAGTATCCCAACTTTGTTTGGGTTCAGAACACAGGGGCAGCATCCCTGGAGCAATGAGGGTTAAGGGCCTTGCTCAAGGACCCACAGTGGTTCCTTCAATAGACCTGGGATTTGAACCCACAACCTTCAGATTGATAGCCCAAAACCGTAACATCTGAGCAACCACATCCCTTGTAAGAATAGAAGTGTCGGCTAAATGAAAATAAAAAGTTGTAATCTTGACCAGTAAATCACTTGTTTCTAGTAATCTTTCTTATCTCAAGGCCGAGACCATAAAATTTTAATATGAGGCGATAAATGGCATGTTGCTTTGATTATTTTCAGAGCTTAGGAATGTAGTGCAGTTGAAGGGAAGCTTTTTAATCTATTTCATCCCATAGTGTAACAGTTGTGTGTATAATTAAATGAGAAAGAAACTCTAGAATGTTTAACAGTGTTTAAGACATTATGTAATATAATTTATACTATAAGCTTATTTTGTAAAACAAGTATCAACTCTTATTGATATCATTTATAGTGGAATACTAAGAAATGCATAAACAAACATTTTTTTTAGGTTTTAATGAGTTGTCTGAAACTATTTGCTTAATACCAAGGTATCTGTCCGTTTTATTTTTAGCTACCATAGTATCATATTTATTAATTTATTAACTAAAAAATGAACTGTGTAAATGTATGTAAAGTCAGGTTTCTGTTTCTGGTGATTTACAGAAAGTATTTGATGATTTTATTTTCATATGATGGCATATTTTTGCCATTCTGTGTCATGCTGACTCTCTCTCTCTCTCTCTCTCTCTCTCTCTCTCTCTCTCTCTCTGCTGAACACACATAATCACAGGAGTGAGTCATTTCCATGTGTTTAAAAACGATCATAGGATCATAAGCCATTTTTACCCTGTGTGTACGTTGCCTGCCGTCTGTAGCTGTTTTGAACATTGGATTTCTCCTTCCAACAATCCCTCCCTTTTTATAAAATCTGATCAGAAATGCTGCTATACTTAGCAACTGCTTCTTGTTTTAGTTTCTATGCATGACTCCGTTTGGAGAAAATAGAAACTGGCTCACTGTTTCCCAGTCATAAGGGATAATATTTAACTGGTAAATTCAAAATCAATTACATGTTGCTATAATAGATGGCATTTCGTGATGAGTTTGATATCCAGCACAATAAAAAGCCATGTTAATGATAGGACAGGACTCCTCCCTTAACCTTTCCTTTCCATTTATGAAGCAATGTTGTATCTCTCTCTCCATGTACGCAGCTGTCTAGGATGTGCCCATCATCACGTTGAATGAGTAAAAGTATGTGGACATTCTTATTTCTATGCTTCCAATTGTATTAATTTAGGTAATAAGTATATTTATTCTTGAGGTATGCAAATAATTCATGTTGGTTATTAAAACCTTGGAATTCATGCACAGGACACCCCCAGCTCATCCTTCATTTTAGAACCAAGAAAGAGTATAAGTTCCATTTGCTCTTCCAGTTAAAGAACTAGGCAATTCTCATTATTGGGCATGGGGCACAAGCTCAGGTTTGATCACCCTGAAACTGACCATTTTTGATGAGTGTTTCTAGTGTTAAAAATCCAAAACACCCCCAGAATTAAAGGTACGCTAATAATGATGTGTCCCTAATTTACATCTTTACAACTTCTGAGACACAAATCTCACACCACTCTCAAAATCAAGGCAAACCTCATGTATCATCCTGTCATGTGTTTTTGACTGACTTTTTGACTCTTCAATTTGTGTAAAGTTAAGCTATTTCACTGAGTATTAATTGAAGATAATGCAGGTGGAGATTAGTCATCATAAGCAGAAATGTATGCTTAAGGCTGTTCGGGTTTGCAGTTCAGCTAGAGATTGGTATTTTTGTGATGTAGGTGTAGATGAAAGTCCTATACTGTCTGCCACCATTGCTCTTTTACCCACGCTGAGTCTATGCCCATTTCAGAAATCCCTTACTAAGTATTTCAGACAGACTCCGATTTGCAAAATGGAGAGCTGAGTACGAAAGCTGTTTGAATCCTTCTTGACTCACTTTAGCTGTCTCATCAGTAACAATACAGCAGCACTGCAGCATGGGATACAGGCGCTGAAACACTATATGATATCCGATGCGTCTAGTGCTGGAGTGTAGAGTTAGCTGCTTTACTAGGTTCTTTATTGTTGGAAAATTAAACAAAATAGTGCTGGACTTAACCAGTCAACTGAAAGTTAACACAATGGTTTGTAAGTTAGCTGTTCTTTAATTATACATTATTTTAACCTCCTGGATATTAAGGATACTGTATGCAGGTGTGACTTATATTTGCAGTTATTAAAGAATTTGACTAAAATTGACTGAGGCATCACATCAAAGCAATCTTACTACTAATGATTACTTCTTTGATAAATATAAAGTCTGATTAACATACAACTTAAATAAAAATTCTCTATGTTGCCAGAGATTTCTAAAAGTGTTTAATAAAAGAACAGGGATGATTCCCATTCTTTAAGAAGTAGTTTAAATTAGAGTTGGCATCAGAAATGTATGTACGTATGGTTCAAATTACAATCCAGTCGGTATTCACTTCGGGAATCTGGGGTCTTTCTCTTATTGACTCAAAACTGCATCGTCACTGTGGCCTTGTTTATCAAGGTATCTGAATGCCTACAATAGAATATATTCGTCTGGCTTTACAGAATGTTAATACAAGCAGTACTCATGTCTTATGTACAAATGCTTCTCAGAAATTTCTACTTTCACCTTATGCTCTGAATCAAAATGGAATTTTAAATGGTTGGTTTTCATGGTCTGTGGGAAAGAAACTGAATTACTTGTGGTTATTTTATTCCCTGTTAGTAAAAGGCTATTGTTCATGTTATAGCTACATCCCTTGTGCAGTCCTTCTTGCAGAATTTTTGCCAAACTATGAGCTGAAAGAAGGATGGACAGCAGCTGTGTGAACTATGAGCAGGCTATCATTATTATTCATCCTTTTAAATCATACAATACTGAGTCATCCTCTATATCCTTCTTACTGCCTCTTTGACTAAAATTCCTATAAGGGCAACCTTATCGTGTGGTACATTTTTAATGGGATGTGTTGTGTGAAGCAGATTCCCTGCGTTAGGCTTTTTTGACTTCTTGGTGGCTCACTGAGGAGGCATTAAGCTATACATGTAAGAGCTTCTTTGGCATCCAAAACATGATTCCTCTTAAGCAGAGCCAGCTCTCCCATTACATTCTTAAAAATACATGTGATTGATCGGTGTTATATCACCACCAAATGAGTTGTAGGTTCCGATTACTGCGCGTAGCAAATAGTAAGAGTTAAGTGTTAATGTGAAGTTCTGATTGATATTGACATGTGTCAATATCGAATCTACAGCTGTATAATAATGTGACTGAGCTTACACATGATTTATATAAGACTTTTAGGGTTCTGAGATTTCCTTGGTTAATTCAATTTACTAATTGGTCTTAGACAATGGATTTAGAGCTTTGAAACTCTCCTCCAACACATAATTATATTAGATTTCTATGACCTTAACACCACAGAACACTTATGGTTGGTCCTCTGAACCTCAAGAGTATTGATGATGATGCAGCTCAAATTTCTTAGCAAGAAAAACTGAAAAAATAAATGTTTTTAATAAAATAAGCACTAGGATGCTTATCTTCCTCTGATCATATTGTGTGTGAACTATGGTTAAGGAATAATTATTAGTAATTAATCATTTGTTCATGTAGCACATAAAAAACTTCACCTTATATATTTATAATATATGGGACATTGCCCATTTATCCAAAAGACCATTTGTGAGGTCACAAAATTGCTTGCTGCAGTTGAGGTCAGGACAAACTTAACGAATGATGTCTTTATGGACCTTGTTTGCTTGCTTGCTTGACATTGTGTGTGTGTGTGTGTGTGTGTGTGTGTGTGTGTGTGTGTGTGTGTGTGTCTAAATCATATTAATACCTCAGTCTTGGCATTAAATGTCATGCTTATATGTACAAAACTGAACATGAAAGTGATTATTTTTAAAGCCTATGCTACCACTTTGGATAGGGTACATGAAACCACTGGAGTCTTAGTTGTTCAGGTGAAATACTTATTAAAAAGTCTTAAGTCCGGGTCATTCATCTTGTAGAGGCATTAAAGAGCACTCGTCTTACATTCCCTATGGAAATGAAAATGGACTACCAGCAAGCACACAGCCTGCGTAATTTACCTTCACTGCCTATTAGCCAGTGCTGTGTAAATTAAATTTGCAGCAAAGCTAGAATAATCTTTGCACAGTGTGGGCTTCGTGGTTTCCCTGTTGTCTTTAGTTTGGGTTTCTAGATTTTTTTCCTAATTGATCAACCTAACACTGCACATTATAGTAATCCTAAACCTACAGAATAAGGCTGTGAGCTTGTTAGGATGCATTATTCTGTGATTTTACTAACTGTTTAGAACAATTTGTTAAGTAACTTGAAAATTAGCTAAATAAATAACTAAAATAGATTATTATCTTTTGCTTAAAAGCTGTTTTACAATGAGAATACATATATAAAAAAAGTCTATTAATTATGTGAATATTATGAAGCATTTTTTTTACTATATTATATGTTCTTATAATTGTATAAGAGTGATACACTGATGTTATACTTCTTTTTTTAACAAACTTCATGTGTTACTATATACAGATTATATACAGTTATGGTCAGTTTATGACCATCGTTTACTATTAGACCACTCACTACAAGACTTCTATTACATATAATATAATATATTATATATAATATATAACTATATAATATATAATATAACTATAATAGGCGGCACGGTGGCTTAGTGGTTAGCACGTTCGCCTCTCAGCGCTAGGGATTCCCGGTTCGAATCCCCATCTGGGTGGAGTTTCCATGTTCTCCCCGTGTCTGCGTGGGTTTCCTCCGGGTTTTCCGGTTTCCTCCCACAGTCCAAAAACATGGATCAAGTCAATTGAATTCTCAAAATTGCCCCACATATGGAGTGTGTCTGTGTGAGTGAGTGTGTGCCCAGCGATGGATTGGCGCCCTGTCCTGGGTCTTTCAGCCCAGCGCCCGAGACGTTCTCCCCTGGATGGGCATGGGGTACCCCACCGCGACCCTAATAGAGGATAAAGCGGGAGATAATGAATGAACTATAATATCTAAAGATATTGTTTAAGTGACAAACTGATGTGGTGGCGCCATGGGTGTCTTGTGCACAATGTGTTATTTGACTTTTGGTTTAAACTACCTGATCATCCTCTAGTTCTTTATAAATATCACTATTTAACGCTGGGAATTTTAATGACCTGCACGGGAAACTTCAAAACACATAAGCATTCTGTCTTGTGTTACAAGTATCAGGAGAACCCTCCAAGTTGTCAGTGTGTAATGAAGACAGCCAACCTGTTTTAGTCCTTGAAAAAACAGACAGACGCAGGCAGACTTTTTTTTAGCCTCTTATCGTATACCACTTTCAGAGCAAGGCCCCATTCTTTAGATAGCAGCAGATGTTCAGAGAGGCTCCTGATTCTGAACTGCTTTTTGCAATGATCCACAAGAGTCTCACTTTTAAGGTCTTAATGCTAATTTACCAAGAGGAAAATGAGAGTAGTGGTAAATACTATGTTTATACTCAGTCCAGCAAATGCGTAGTAGGTACATTAGTTATGCAGTTGCTTTGTAAAACTGATACAGTCAGGGTGAAACCTGGTGTCACCTAAATTATGCAACTTGCAAGGTGAAAGTGTTTGTTCCATTGGCCCAAGTAGAACTTGGCTATTTAACATTATTTCAATTAGTTGCAAAAACTATTTAATATTCATAGTATATTTCCTAGTGATGTCAATACTTGCCCAAAAAAGCCTTGCACACAAGGTCAACATATCAAAACCTCCTTATGTTTAACAAACTTTAAACAAAATAAGAAAACCTTTATTTACCGACTCATTGTTCTAGATGTGTTACATACAGAACATCCATGGACCGTACTTCCCTTAATATTTCCATGTTTGTGAATATTTGTACAAAAACTGTTGCTTCTACCAGCATATTTGTTATGCAAAACAGATGTGTATTTATATATATTCTCCAAACCCAATGCAAAGGCTACCGCTCAGAATGCAAATCAGTGTAAGTCTGATGTTACTCGAGGTTACGGTCTTAGGAAACACATTAGGTTTCAATATTGCTCATTGTGAATTATTACAAAAAGGCCCATTAATGATTGACACAAGTATGTCATACAGAGCTTTAACACACACTGAACCTTGCACAGCTATACTCGATTTGGAACCCTGTTACTAAACCATACAGGTCTATACCCCCCTAATGGACTCACATATAGTTTTGCAGTTGTTAGTTTTTCCATTTGTTTAATATCTGTACATGGCTGTCCTACACTGTTGTTGCTGCCTTGCCGCTCAAGGAGGATGAGTCCCCCACTGAGTCTTGGTCCTCCCAAGGTTTCTTCCTTAAATAACAACATAAAAGGGAGTTTTTTCTTGCCACTGTCGCTTCGGCTTGCTCTTTGGGGGTTTAAAGGCTTTTCATTCTGTAAAGCTGCTTTGTGACAATGTACTGTTGTAAAAAGCGCTATAGAAATAAATTACTTGACTTGACTTGACTATACCTTGCACACTTAATAAAAATGGATTGGCACCCTGTCCTGGAAGTATCTGCCCAGCGCCCAAAACACCCCCCCCCAGTCCCAGTCCCTATGAGATGATATAATATATAGAGCAAACTGGATCTAACAGCCAGAAGATAATAGAAGACCCAGATGCACAACTGCTCAAGAGACTCGCTATAGCAGAAGCCTGGTATGATTTGAATTATCCAGTTAAAATGGAGTGGCACAGTGGGTTAGCACATTCGCCTCTCAGCGCTAGGGATTCCCGGTTCGAATCCCCATCTTGGAGGAGTTTCCATGTTCTCCCCGTGTCCGTGTGGGTTTCCTCCGGGTTCTCCGGTTTCCTCCCACAGTCCAAAAACATGGATCAAGTCAATTGAATTCTCCAAATTGCCCCATATACTGTAGAGTGTGTCTGTGTGAGTGAGTGCGTGCGTGCCCAGCGATGGGTCTATCTGCCCAGCGCCCGAAACGTTCTCCCCTGGATGGGCATGGGGAACCCCACCCGACCCTAATAGATGATAATGAATATCCAGTTAAAATTTATGAAGCAAACTGATGTAAATTTCTTAAACCTTTTTCATTTATTAAAAAGCGCATGAAGTGTAACGTCTTATGTAAGACGACTGCGCTTTTTCAGGACAAACCTGAACTTTGCTTCACACTTTAGCAAAGTCATGTCCGCCCCCGACCTCATCCAGCATGATGCGCTGCTCCGTAACGCCATGTGGTGCATTAGGTGTGGATGAGGGGCGTGTCCGCAGAACGTGTGGGCGGGACCAAACGAATCCTCTCTGGCTCGCCATTGGTGGGTAGAGCTGCCGGTCTTCATTCCTTATTTCAATATTGCGCAGCGGAGTGATTCGGCTTTAGAGCGTGCGTGCGTGCGTGTGCGTGTGTGCCGATCCGGGCTCGTGCTCCTCATCAGTTTCTATCCGGAACAGAGTCTCCAGTTTTCGGATTAAAAGCAGGAAAACTGAAGCCGGTGAGGTTAAAAGAGGCCGTCGCCATCTTCGGATAAAATACTGGAGCGTTAAGTCACGTTTTCAAGATGGCAGACGCCGAACAAGTTTCGTCCACAACTCCAGACCAAGTGGCAGCAGAGGAGCGTCAGCCCGGACATGTGGCAGCGACGGGCGGATTCAACGAGGCCGACGTTTACGAATCCTCACGTACGGATGGAGGGCAGCGGGATGTTGGACAAGCGCAGGCAGCCTTTGAAGCGGGGGCAGCAACCGGTGGATCGCCATGTGAGTTTATTAAAGAAGCGAGCAGGCAGCCTGAGGAGGAGGAGAAGGAGGATGATGAGGAGGAGATGGAGCTGCATGCCGAGAACAAAGCCGACACGGAGTGGTCGGAGAAAGCTAATTTGATTTCCGAAGTGCGGGAACCTGATAGCACCCATCTCGAGTTTGCACTTAAAGGCGAAAAAGAAGAGGCGCTACTAGACCTGGGAGACTTGACACACAAACGGGGCTTCGCTGAGCCCACCGAGGAGCTGGAGCAAGATTTCAGCGCGTTCATACGCGAGAAGGAGCGAGTCCAGGAACATGTGGTGTCATCCCATACAGAGGCCGAGGAAGACTTCAGGTCGTTTGGACAAGAGAAAGTAGGGACACGCGAAGGGGAGCCAGTGCTTTCGTCTCATGGAGAGCACTTTTTGTCAGATGCCATCCAAAAGCAGACGATCGGCACCACACACGCGACGCAGGCAAAAGAGATCTTTAATAGCTTCGATCTCAAAGAAGATCAGTCGCCGGAGCAGGAGACTGTTGTAAGTTCGGGGTTTACAGAGCCCGTGAGCTCTGGACTGGGCTTAAAGGAAGAGCAGAAGTGGGGCACTGATGTGGAGCCTGTTCTAGAGGAGACGTTCAGATCTGCTCCGGCTGTTGAAGCCCATTCTGCGCCGCCCGCATCATCAGCCCGTGAGTATCTCTCTGCATTGGACACATTTTAAAGCGTTTATACGAATGCGTTCGCATTTTTAAGATTCACCCCCTTCACCGGAGACTACCTTTTGTCAACATTCCTACGATATCTTTTTGTTGATGAATACGAAATTGGGTTTAATCCCGACGCAGGTGAATTATAGCCGTGTGTACTTCCATACTAGGCAGTATGTGAACGCCTGCGTTACACTGACCGTTTTAGGACACTATTCAGTGCCCTAGTATGCGGTTGTGGTCTCGGGTCTACTGTTTTAAATAAAACAATTGGACTCCCTGAAAAATTGTTCGATATTTATGTTAATAATACACGATGTGTTTGCTTGGTACATAGGCGTTTGGTAATAGACGTAAATGCAGGTCATATATCCCAATTTTTCTGGGAAAAAAAAAAAACCCTGCTTGAATGTAGCTTAGCTTAGCCTGACGTCTGTGAAAAGCGTCAGTCTTCTGAAAGGATGTTTATTTGGAAAGACGATTCAGCAGAATGAATGAAGGAGCAAAGGAAAATCTATTAGAAATGACATCCCCCTTTTTGTTTTCCACTGCGAATTCCACATCTGAGGTTACCTGTTATTTAGAGGAAAAAGCCCGGAGTGAATTGGTTATGCTAGTAGGGTGTGTGCAGTGGCTTTGGAAACGGTTAGCAGCGATTAGACAAACAAAAGGCAGCCTGGAATTCATGGTTTGAGGGCATTTAAAGAGAAAAAGCAATGTAGTACACGTCGTTCACCTTAATGCTTTTTGTTTAGAATGATTATTACACCATTTCCAGGTAGGGAGGCCCCAGAATATAAAGGTTCATATGGGGAATTTAATGATTTAATGAACGGTGAAATTGTACCCAGCTTCAATGTTTTAGACACATTACAATACCTAACAGAAGTATTAAGAAGAGTATCAACACCTCTTCTTAATATGGAGACCTATTAATAAATACAGATTGATAGTTTTTGTCTATTCTGTCCAGACACAAAACAAGGAAACCAATACTGGGTGGGGTTGAGGTTCACAAAACACAGCTACACTGACTGGCAGGATAAAGCTAAACCTTGGTGTCATTGTTATTGTTTGTCATCATATATAAAGAATATATAGTTTTTAATTCAAACGTATGCATACAGTAAGGTTTTTGGTAACAATATTACCAAGTTGTTATGCTTTTTAAACTGGATATAATATCTGTGCTACCTACCTTTACATGTTGTGCAATATTTGCTGTAAATAAAGGTTCACTTCTCATTTAAGTTCACTATTAATAGTGCTGTTGAATAGTCTACTGTAGGACATGTTTTCAACTGATGGATAGGTGTAGCATTAGGTGATAAGGATAATGATGAGGATCAATAAATATAAGGGGCTTGATTTGTTCTTTTAAAAGGCTTTCTAATAGAAAATTGTTATTGTTCTTTAAAGTGCGAAGTCTGCATTTGATGATACATTAATATGATTTAAAATGGCATTTGTGTTTGTGAACAAAAAAAGGGCTATTAAAGACTTGTTGCTTTTTAAGATGTCAGCTTGTCGAGACATGTAGAGAGTCAAGTGCCAAATGTCAGGTTGAGGCTTAAAAATCTACTGAAAGACTTTGTTTAAAGATGTGAGTATAAAATTATGTACTTTCGTGAAATGGGGAATAAATAAAATGTTTAGTATGTTTACTTGTGTTTTTGAATCCTACTAGAGACTCTTATCTTGTTACCTGATTTAATGGACCACACCTTTGAAACACATCTGTCAACATTTGAGGGGAAAGGGACCGGCACTGATTTTAAACAGCCTATATTTAGCGGATATGATCCAGCCTGTCCCCGGTGTTCATTTCAGCCCTCTTAGTAATACTGAAATAAGCTACACTGGGCGGGTCTCTTCCTTCAGGCCACTTTGTTTATAGGTTTTATCTCAGAACTGACAGCAGATGTCATCTGTACTTTCTATTTCCATGCTTTTGTTTTGTACATGTTGAATCTGAAGATGACCAAGCGTTTCACAAATTAAGTATCTGCTCTTCTAAGCGTCACTGATCAGATTGTATTCTTGTATTATGAATTCATGTACATGATTTGTTGACAATATTAACTAATTTGACAACAAAACATCCTCATGCACAGGTCTTGGACAGGTTGCAAGTTTGTCACAAAGCCGACACCCATACACAAATGTACTCCAAAGGGAAATATAGTACTGACAACTCAGCTGGTTAGAAAAAAGCCCATGATGACATGGAAGAAAAAAAAAACTTCACAAAGATAGTTATTGGGCTTACTTGCCTGGTAGTCAACCCAACTCTTGATAAGAGGCATTATTTACTTTGCAACTGTGTTGTTCTACAAATGAGTTGCTTTATACATGTTTAACTGGAACAAAAGAGAATAGTCTGATCTCAGTAATAGCTTGGGCTTTCTGTCGAATGAGTTTATAAATAGTGAATAAAATTATATACAAAAAAAATATAAACAATTATAATGCATAAACATAAAAACAGTTTAACAGTATTTTTAAACATTATTAGCTGTGTAAGTGTTACCTTTCAGGTATTAATGCAGCCTACAATCTAAGCTAATGTTTCTAAAATAGCACATATTCATAATTCTGATTTGAAGGCAGATTTGTTGGAAGGTTTTCCTTCATTTGGTTTTGCCTGATATGACATCTAACTTGGGTTTCTTTCACAAAGAGTTTGCTTTTTTTTTTTTTTTTTTTTTTTGTACAATGAAGCTGTGTAATTCTATTTTTTTAACATTTCTTGGTTTCTTACACCTTCTGGTATTCCTCTGTCTTCTTTACACTTTTCTGATGTATCCCTTCAGATGAATCCAGTCTTCTTTCTTCTACCACTGCTGTTCCCTTTCCGACTGTGATGCAGTTCAGTTCAGGCAAGTTCTTCCTTCATGCATGTACGTCTCTTTACTTCTAGTGCTCGTGTTTTGGCTTAAGACTTGTCTTAGTGTGTTTCTAGTGAGCGGTTTTGCTGAGATCTGGATGTGAGCAGTATTAAATATCTATATATTTAATACTTGAAAAGATTTTAGTATTTTTTTAACAAATGTAAACACTGGTCAGGTACAAATAGTCAGAAATGCAAGACAACAATGAAAATAGTAGTGGAATTGTATGTAATCTCATTAAGTGATTTACTAACCATTTGTTTCTCTTCTGTTTGGTTGATTGTTAGTTGTTAGCTAAATTAAAATATTCTTTTCTTTTCACTACCCTATTTTCATTCTGGAATCCCACTGAAAGCCTGTCTGATAAGTTCTGGAGCATATTAAATCACTAATACCGAGTCATGTTTAAGGGAAACCATGATCTTTTGTTAAGTATATTCATTTTCAGATACAGAATCTTTCAAACCTATATCTCATAATGCAGCAAACGATACTGAAAAACAGTTTAAATTGAACCATTTATATATTTAAGCAATAAGCACCATACCTTAAGCTGTAATTTTAAGAACTGTATTAGGAAATTTAATTAAGTCCCCCCTGGCTAGACACAGCCTCGAACCTCTCCTTGGTATGTGCTGCCATTAATTTTAACCATACCTCTAATCCAACAGAGAGTGGGAGTTCTTCATTCATAGATTCACAGGCCACCTCAAAGACCACTATGGATTCATTCAACAACGATTCACCCTCCAGAAACATGCCTAGATATGAACCCGATGTATTAAACCAGTCAGACGATGACTTGATGTTTGAAATGAATAAGAATCCTTTTCAAGGCTTCTCCCCTGTTGATAAGCCAGGCAGTGAGTTTGCTCATTTTGGTGTGACCACGGATGTCAGAACCACAACCATGTCAGATAGTCCATCTCCAGACTTGGTCCAGAATGCTCACGAAGGAGAACATGAAGAAGATGAACAGGCTTTTAATTCCAGAGAAGCAGCCACTGAGTCTCTAAGGCAGCAACTTGCTTCGTCTGATCTTTTTACATCCTCCAAAGACCACGAAGACTCTACTTTGCCACCTGCTCTGCCAGATATATTAGAGCCTTCGCAACGAAAATCTGAAAAGGTTGACTCTGGATCATCGGAAGGAAGCCCTGATTTTAGTCCTGTCCATCGAAGTGGAAACGATTCGCCAAATGCCCCTTTCTCCATGTCGGCCAACAATCCATTTGCTTTTGAAAACAAGATCTGTTTGCTGAAGGAAATGACGGAGCAGACTGAAGCAAAGGCTGCCGAAAAGTCACGTACTGACGAGGATAAGTCTTCTGAACAAATGTTTGGTACATTTGACCTCGTCAAAGAGGCTGAAATCTCTCCGAAAGGCAACGAATCCACCAAAGACCAAGATTATTTCAAGTCTTCAAGTAAAGATTCTGTTCAAATGGCTGACAAATTCGAATGTCTTACCTTCCCGACTAAAAAGAGTCAGGAGCTTTCCGATTCAGAAAGTCCCTCTGCGGATTCTCTCTCTCCTGTCTTGGAAGCCATTGGAAAGAATCCGGTGAGCTTCCAGCTCGAACCTGAGAAGATTGTTGAGGAAGAGGCAGAGGCTGCAGATGAGGTTTCTGAACAAGAGGCATCATCCGAAGAGTTTGAGTTTGTTGAAAAGCCCCCACGTGGTGCTGTTGATGAGTTTTTAGAAACGCTTGAAAACTCAAATTTCGCAAGGGCATCAGAATTACTCCCTGATGAGGAGGACACCTCAGATTTGAGCGAAACAGCGGCAAGTCACATCCTTGCAGAACAAGCAGCAAACAATCAAAGTGCATACTTTTTGCTAACCGAACCCTCAGATGTGGCCTCAGCAGCGAGAGGCAAGGCAGGTCTAGAATTATCTGATCTTGAAGTCCCCTCCCAGGCTCCACTGATTTCTTCTCCTGTGGTCAAAACCGAGACGGTGACTGTGAAGAACGTGGAACCCAAAGACACTAAGCAGCTTAACCTGAGTGCAGGAGCAGGTAATTTTTGGGAGCAGTTTATTTCATTTTTGTGGACCAATCCACTGTCCAATCATCCCCATCTAGTCACCCCCCCCCACCCCAATACTAGTAGTCCTTTATTCACCTAGACCTGTCTCTGCATCGTGCCTTTCCTGTTCTGCATGCTGTGATGTTCTTGTTGCATGTGCATTGTGTGCATCACATTGCAGTGAATGCATATTGTTCCACTTCCATTGTCTATTCAAATCCCATAATTTCCCCTCTGTAGACCCCATGAATCTGTAGTGGTGTATTCAAATCCATCCTTTTATTAGTCGTGTTTTTAACATCAGGCAATCCCAGTTTTCAGACATGTTAGATGCCACTTGGGTAAGTACAATAAATGAAATATTTTGCTTAAATTAGTGTTTTTTACTATTATAATTTTATTTTATAATCAGTCTGAATTGATTTTAAAGAGTTGATAATGCAGGTGTATAGTGTTTCAATTATTCTATGCAATGATTGCAGGGTACATTTTAAAAGAATAAAAATCATACACAAGTTTATTCATTAACATTTTATTACAAATTGCCTTTGGCACAATTATATGCATCACTGCATTTAGTCCTCAGATTTTCCTTGAGGTTAATGAGTGTAATGAATTTAGCTCACCTTAGGAATCTCTTCATTACCTCTAGACCCCCTCTTTTCAGCAGCTATATTTAGTTAACCTCATAAATTCCAAGTGCAAGTTTGTACATTTGACTGAGAGATCATGTTAATTCTGATGTGTTCTCTGAAGGGACATTCCAACCATTACTACAGCTTCTAGACAGAGGCTTTTTATTTTTTTTAGTTTTAGTTTTTTTTAAAACCCCTGTCACCTTTTGTCAAGTGTTCATCATAGGTGCGGTTTCTAATTCCATTTTAAGACCTCAATTTGATTACATTTGTAGGTAACTAAAGAAGTACACTAAGTAAAAAAGTGAAACTGTTTTCCCTGAGGCAGCTTAATTACAGGTCTTTGTTTTAACTTAAGTATTGCCCTAAGGATAGCAGTTATATGAAGGTCTTAAACTGTTTTTATTTATTTATTTTCTTTTTTCTCTCTCAACTGTGTTGAGTGTCACCCCCTTCTAGCTCAATTGTCCACATACCATATAGGATGAGGTCACGACCATCACAGAACAGGTATAATTTAGGTGGTGTATTGTTTCAGTTCTGCATTGACACTGATGCAGTGCTGCTGTAGTTTCATTTCTCCACCTCAGTGACACTGCTGGGATAGGAATAATGCACCAACCAAATAATACCTGCTCTATGGATGGTACTATTGGGGGTCCTGACTATTAGAGACTATTATAGTTTTATATTATAATAATCAAGAATTAATATTCAAAGCCGACTCTTAATCCGGAGCTTAATATTCATAGAGAATGTTTGGAGGAAAAAAAAAGGGTTTCCGAAACCTCAACCAACCAAAAAACTATTGTTGACCGTTATCTGATTGTAATTATAAGTCCTGTTTTTCTTGTCAGCACATTTCACTTCTCTCTTCACGTAGTGGTGAAGTTCAACAATAAAAGCAGTCCAAGATAAAGGTCATTATTTTCAGATGGTAATAGAAAATTCTCCGTTCACTAAAGATAAATTGGTAACTCAAAAAAGTTTGAGTTGTGTCCTGTGTTTGGGAGCTCAGTTACAGGTTGCTGGTTGGAATATGATCATTGCTATGCATTGCAATACCTACTTTTCAAAGATAGTTCATCAGCTGTATTGCCCCAATTTTTGTTTCCTGTTTTAATAGTAGTGTAGTGTTGCAGTTAATGTGCATACCTCATGGAAGGTTATCAGATATGAGTTTTTTGCAATATATGGATTAAAGTATGCAGTAAATAAGTGCAATATATGGAGTAAAGTTAAGGTTTTGTAGTGAGCTTTTGTTTTAATTTAAATAACATCAGCAAAATGATGTCATTTTGTGCCTTTTTTTTCTTCCTATAGACTGAACAAGTTTTGTTAGTCTTATATGCCATCTAGTGGACTCCACCCATTTAACTACTGATGGGTTGATTGCATCATGTGCTCTAAGTCAGTGCAATTTAATGCTCAGCTACATTTCCTGACTATTTAAGTGAACTATGGTTTACTTTATTGTGCTGCTTCATAATGATTCATCTTTTTTTTTTTTTTTAACTACTCTGAGTCATTTGCATTGGCACAGACGATCCCCATTTTGTTGGTTCCCAGTAATTAAATGACTAAAAAACCTGTTTTATTATTATTATTTTATTATTATTTAAACAGTTAAATATCTAGGAAGGGTAGATTTTTATATTATTTTTAATGAATTACCAATAAAGAGCAAATAAATTAAAAACAGTTGCAAACAGATTTTACAGACAATAAGAAATTTAAAGTTATAAATTTTTTTTGTATTTTATATTATCTACAACTACAAATTATTGGACAGACTGCACCTATTCATTCGCTGGCACGACATTACATATAAATTTTTAAACAGGTTAAAAAGCTGGAGGGCGGCACGGTGGCTTAGTGGTAGGCACGTTCGCCTCTCAGCGCTAGGGATTCCCGGTTCGAATCCCCATCTGGGTGGATTTTCCATGTTCTCCAAGTCCGCGTGGGTTTCCTCCGGGTTCTCCGGTTTCCTCCCACAGTCCAAAAACATGGATCAAGTCAATTGAGTTCTCCAAATTGCCCCATGTAGAGTGTGTCTGTGTGAGTGAGTGTGTGCCCAGCGATGGATTGGCGCCCTGTCCTGGGTGTATCTGCCCAGCGCCCGAGATGTTCTCCCCTGGATGGGCATGGGGAACCCCACCGCGACCCTAATAGAGGATTAAGCGGAAGATAATGGATGAATGAATGAATAAAAAGCTGAATGCCGCTGAGAGAGTTATATTTTTTGTTCTGGATGTAACACCCTTTTATAGTTACATTTGCTCTCAGTGCAGAATCTATCTGACAACCATTTACAACAAACTTTTACTGTTTACTGTGTGCAAATACAATACTATATTATAAAAGTAATTAGAAAATACAATCGGAATCTTATTAACAATAATTATAAACATGTCTCTTAATGCTTTATTTTTCAACCAACATGGGTTTGGGGAGGGAGACTGTTGTAACTTGTTTAAATAACAAATAATAAATGATTATATAATTTTATACAGATTTTGTAAGCAAGTACTTTGTCACTATACTTAAGAGGCCTATATGTGAATAAAAGAGAAGAGTGGTATCTAAAAAGTGATAAGGAGGAAGTATCTCTGTCCTCAGGCAGGTTGAAACGGAACATATTTAAGTGTACATCCTGCTATGTCATTAAAATCGCAATGAAGATGCTGAAATGACCCGCTTTGCAACACGGAAACTGTCTCCACTGAGAATTTATTAAAAAATAACTTATCATAAAGGATTTGAAAGCCTTTTTTTTACAAAATTAATTAATCAGTAAATGGGTGTTTATTCCAAATTAAAATTCAGTAAAATGTTGTTGTTTTTTTTTAGTCATTTACAGGAAATATGACATTAAAATGTTTCCTATAGAGGATGTCTACTATTACAACATCAACAAACAATATTTAAGCAGGAGTGCTCAGTCTTTTGTGTAAGACTGTATGGTAGAGAATGTTCCTACATTCAGTTCCTCATTGTTTTGTTCCGATGTATTTCTGAATAGGTTCGTTTTATTAGGGTGCCGCAGCCCCCACCATTTTCCACCACCTTGGCTTAATGCCTCTTCTATATTACTTGTGTCAGTGGTTTGAGGCTGTATACTGCACACTCAGTTTTACCTTCAGTGATCATTCATTGAACAGTACGTGTTCGAACACACATGTTAATTTCTATAGAAATTAATATAGTGCTCCGCTCTAAATGCACTTATTAAATGCAGAACAGTGTATTATGATTGTCATTTGCAATTGTATGATTTTATTTCCAATTATTAACCCAAAGCTTGCAGAGTAATTTGGGGATAATTCAATGGTCAGTATGTTTCATATGCAAGTGATTCGATCTAGCTGTAATGTGAATTAGATCAGTCGAATGTTTATAGTTTAGATGTGCATGCTTGTTTATGTGGGGGAGAGGTGGGAGAACGAGTTGCTGTGTCACTGCATTTAGACCTCTCCAGTGCCAACATTCAGTCAGCTGACCTGAGCTGCAGCTTGAGAGGGAGGGAGTGAGAGAGGGAGTGCGAGTGAGAGCGCTGCGGTCATCTTACTTAAGGTAGCAAGCCTTCTCGTCATTACAACTTATTCCCTTCACCCCACCCGCCACTGCAGCTCAGTGCTCCTCACGTAGCCTGGAATGCCAAGCTGATCCCCCGCAGACTTGCCACAGGGAAGCTATGGACAATCAGGAAAGCCAGCCTTTACCTAACTGGAGAGACAAGGGTATTACTTTTTCTACTGATTTTGTTGGCAGTTGTGCTTTTTTCAAATAGCAAATTGTGAAAGTACCACAAAAAGGGCGAGATTTTGTTTCTTTAGGATTTGGTATCATGTCACGCTTTTAGTATTTTTTTTTAAGGGTTTTGTTTTTACATTTATGTTCTGAACATGGACTGAGTAAACCTTGCACCCTGTTTAGCTTGGCTATCAGGCCAAAGTTAGTGTGTTCAAAGGTTCTAGGAGCAGAAGACTGAATAGCTGTAAAGTATCAACAGGTCTGTTGTGATTTGCTAATATTTGCATGAAGTCTAACTGTGAAAAGTCTAAGTGTAACTGTAAAAAGCCTCACCTGGTACAGACCTAAGGACGTCTCCAGGCCTGTACTCCCACATGTTGTTTCCAAAAATGGCCTGTTTGTTCACAAGCGCTGTGCTAACATTACAGTGGTAGTCTACTTGTTGGTAAAGAGATGCTTATCAGTTTAAGTAAATGTACGTCTTTTTGCTATGTGCTGAAGGTTTGTGTCGGGTGACGATCATGTGTGTGGCCTTTGCGACAGATGATGTGTGGTGCGACACGTTTGACTTGCGTTGCAACAGTGAGGGCATTGTGCATGGGGTCAGTGCCATTTACCACAATAAACTGATTAAGAACAAAGCCATAAAGCACCAGTTTTATTGAAAAACAGTTTAACCTAAGATGAAATTTACCAAATGCAAAACATTGTTAAAGGTGGTGTTTAAGCAAGTTATACTTTAGGTAGATTTGAATGTATTGTGTAGACTGACTGAAAATAAGTATTTGGAATTTGTGTTGGAATTTGTGGCATAGGATTATTTAGTCTTTTATCCGATTAGTCTCTGACTTTAGACACTGGTGTATATCCTCTCACTCTTTGGATTCTCTAAGAAAATGACATGTCAGAAGATGAAATGTTTTCAGAAATGTTTAATAGAGCCTTAGCTTTAGGATCTGTTCAGTTTTGATAGTCACAGCAAAAATTGAGTTGGTAAATTTCCAAATCTTGCATGCAAATGAAATTTGAAGAAATACATTTTTAAATGTTTAAATGCCAGGATTTTATAATACATTAGAAATCTGCTTTTTGAAACTTCATACCAGTCAACTTTGAAGGAACACAATCAAAATTGAATTAGATATAGATGCAAATGATTGGCTCATGTTACTATAGATAAAGTTTGATGTGGCTATTTCAAATGTCTTAAACTACACTGGTGTTGATCTTGAGAAATCAGTTAAACTTTTTTTTTTTATGTAAATACAGTATTTTACACCCAGTTAGATTTAGGCTAGTTATAGTCCTGGCTATTTTGCACATTTCATAATAATAATCAGCTTTAATATGAAAATTGGTTAAATAAAATGTAAATTTGAGCAATTGGACACTTGTCTTATTTGTAATGATTAACAGAAGGACTCTATTACACTCAGAGGTTTTGTGACCTTGCTCAAGAATAACAGTTTGAGAGTGCTGGGAATATGTGGACCTTTCAGTCAGTAGTTCAGTAACTTCACCACAAAGTCTCGCAACTTAATTTCCTAAGAGGAGGAAGGTGCATGCATGTACCAATATTGTAAATCATTAAATTACCAACAAATTTAATTACAATCATTGGATATTGTATTAAGTTACAATTCAAAAGAATATTTGGCAGATTTAATAAATAGTTTAGTATGGCACATGAGCAAATATCAGTAAAAGACCTTGAACAAAGGTTTATCATCACCCTTACTATACAACTGCTAGAGGTAATTATTTAAGATGCATAATATGTAACATGACTGAATTGGGTCAAAGTAGGACATTTTGATTTTCAAAACTATTTTTAAAGCTGTTGCATACTGTTTTATGCAGACATCAGAATATTCTTATTTAAATTACTTATCTTATAAACAGAGCCTTCAAAAAGAGTATTTTTTTGGAAATAACATTCATGAAAAGGAAATTAAAAAAATCAAGTCATTAAAGGAAATTGTGCAAATTTGATCGTTTAAACTGATCATGTAACTTCAACATTATGAAAACATAACCTCTTCCCTAATTCTTATTTGCTAGGCTGCAACAAAAGGTAGTTATGAGTAATTAATCTGTGGCCATGTAACTATTTAAAATTTTTCTAATTTAAACTAAACATTTTAATATACTTGCATGTTGTTTTAAATGAGCTGCGCTACATTGAATGGAGAACCACTTGGTTCTTAAATAAATAAAAATGTAGGTTGTAAATGGTTGCACATGGAAGTCTTATTAGCTTTATAAACAGGTTTATCTTATCAACACTATAGCCATTAAGTAATAACATGTGTTAGGAAACCTCAGTAATTGCAAATAAACAGGTTTTCTTTATGATGAATTGTTGTATACACACAGAATTGTTATATACACACATACTACACACAGATGTAGTAGATGAAGAGAGTTGTTAAACCTTAAAAAGACTATTGATTTTTGGACAGAATAAATGTCAGGTTTTTTTTTATTTTTTTATTTTTATTATTATTATTTTTTTACTTTATGACTAAATGTGACATGAAATGAAGCAAATATGTGCCTTCAACATTGTGCTAATAATTTTAATTAATTAATTTGCCAAAAAAAGCATAAAGTGTCCTGATATATCTTGCACTAGTTCTCTTTCAAAACTTGTATCGTATGTCGTTGACATTAGTGTTGCATTTGAAGTGCACAGGATGAAAGTGTGTAATAATCTGCAATACTGTATATGAGGTAAAAAAAAGTATGAGGAAAATAACCGTCTGTAGGCAATAGCGGAAATTTTAGGCATTTCAGCTTCTTGTGAAAAAGACTTGATTTGTAAAGACTAATGCAATCATTTCTGTGTGGTATTTGTTTGTGGCCCTTGAGTCTTTTTGGGTTTTTAAAGATTTCCAGTTTACTTTTACGGTCCAAAAACTTGGTAGTAGATAAAGTCATCGCCTCACATTTGAATATCTGTGTATGTTATCAGTGAAGGAATGAAGATCTCATCAGGGTGTTTCCCTGTCTGAGACCTGTGTGTTGGGATAGACTTTGGCACTCCTTATGACGCTAATCACGATAAGCAACAAAGCAA